>JANCOA010000040.1:20388457-20399026 GCA_024363135.1 Leptodoras oyakawai
CAGTCTTAAAACCCACTTTTACTCATTGGCTTTCAACTCAGCATGAGACTCTGTATGTCTTAGTTTTTATTGTTTTATTTGTTTTTATTTATCTGTTTTTACTGTTTTTTTGTGTTTTATTAATCTTTTTTTACTATTAGTTTTATTGTCTCATTTCCGTGGTATTTGTTTTTATGTGCATGTTTTATCCATATTTAATGTACAGCACTTTGTTTCGGCTGACGTTCTTAAAGTGCTTTATAAATAAAGTTGAGTTGAGTTGAGTTGTGTACATCTTAATGTGCCATTGCGATGTTTCCTCTGTGCTAGGTGATGAGTGGTTGAATAGCCATTCCCATCAAAACCCACAGAAGTGAGGTCCTTGGCAGACAACAAGGAGCAGGGCTTTCTTGCTCAATCTGGCCCCTGTCAGAAGCAATTAACTGACAAAATTCTACAATATCTTTAATCCTTGTATCAGAGGATTTGTTCGTTCAGAATTGTTGAACTTATGGATAGTAGAGTTTAGTTCCTTTGAGTTAAGTGAAGAGTGATAGCAGCACAGCATAATACATTTCTAATAGACATTTTGCAGTCAGGCAGAAGGCATGTCTAATGAGGATGGAGTTTGTAAAAGGCGATCTGAGGGGGTGAGAAAGCTTGACATGCATAATGTATTTATAAATCGCTCCCTTTCAGAAATAAAGAAATGCCTTTCATTGTGAAACGAAGAAAGCTTTTTTCCCTTGCACACAATCTATTGCAGTTCTACATGCCGGATCTTCGCGTTAATCAGGAGTGTGTCGCCCGGTTGTATTCTTTGCTGCACTGTATATGCATTATATTCTGAAAGGTCTGTGTAGATTCCTGCCCCAGTTTCTCTCACCGCATCAGCAGTAAAGTGTGAAGCAGCTTCCCCAAGTCCACCTGCAGCCTAACCAGCTGAAAGGATCCTGAGCCACCATTAATCTGCATTATCATGACATAACCTCAGTGCCAGTCAGATGCAAAACAGCATGAACTAGAAAATTTAAAAACCATCCAATTGTGTAATTGTACAGTAAACCTCCATTGGTCTGGCAAAGTGGTATTTTTTTCTTCTCTGTTTATTAACAATAGTGCAGTTGGGGCAAGTAGGGAAAGACAAGTTCAAGGGTGTAGCACTCAAGAATGTGTCTATGCACCATCACTATTATTTTGTACAAGATTTCATTTTGTAATCTGAATACATCCTTGTAGAGACTTAATTAAAGAACATGTTCGGAGTAAAGCTGACTTTGTACCCGGTTTTGGAATTAAATGTTCATGCAATCAGCGTGTCTATTAAATAGGTAAGAAATCTTAAAATGGCATGCTGGTATACTTAAAAAAAATCAGGGGTGCCCTGAAGTGTCTTATGATTATTATTATTTCCATTTTGTTCTCTTTTATAGTTGCATTTAATGTTCTGGAGCATCTGTGAAACAAATTAGTTCATTAATCCCCCTGCTTGGGGAAGGAGTAGTGGAAAGGTCAGGTTCCCCAAGGTTGCCAGATTGGGTTACAAAATATTGCTGCAAAGATTTCCAGCAAACGATGAATTAAATCTAATGCAGTTCCACAGCAACGTGTAAGTGTAGTTACTGAGTCTGTTATGTACAGAACAGAAGCATTTCAAATATAAGCTATACCTTATTGCAAAGACTGTGAGAATGAGAGGGGGCTTATAGAGTGGATAATGTCTGTAAATCAGGAACGCATGAGCAACAGAGTGACATTGTTTCTCACACAAAGGCTGAGAAAAAAAGTTTTTTTTAATGGTTTAACTTTTTCCAGTGCCTGAAATTTTGTACTTGTTGTATGATAGAGTTGGGTTGGAATTCTTTGCAGAAAACTGCTGATCCTTGTTAATGATATTAGATTTAACATTGGTTACTAATATAACTGGAGTTGATAAGAGAGCAGTACAGTCTGACATAGGTTTGGAAACAACCTTGATGGTGAGTCTAGCCGGCAAACATTTGTTTTGATGATAGATGACCTAATGTCTGTTCTCCTGACACCCTGTGAATATTTAATGTCTAAATCAAGCCATCTATAAAAATTTAAATGTATAATGAGAGGGCAAAAGAGCAAGGACAACTAAATCAGCGTTCCTACTAGGATATCATGTTGCAATAACAACAGGCAATATCTTCTTTAAAAAAGCCCCATAAAGATCCTTAGCTGGTGCTTTGTGATACTTCTATACAGGTGTTGAAATAGACCATCATTCAGTCTGAACATGTAAATTGCTATTAGTGCAGGCAGTCAGTGCAGTCTGCCCTATTCCCTGGTGAAGCAGACTGGTGGTCAGCCAGATCGATACTTATCTGGCCTCGGAATCTAGCATAGAGCTATTTTGTATTCCATTAGTGGTCCCTGGTGGCCATAGAAAAAGAGTCTGTAAGAGTTAGGATAAGGCTACAGTGCTTTCACAAGAATCTTTAATAGCACTTCTTATTCTTCCTGAATCTTTTTGTTTCAGATATATTTTTGGCTTGTTTAGCGTTATCTAACATTGGAAAGAGCACCCCAAGTCTGCACATAATGGAGCACTATTTCTTTGTTTTTTTTTAAGCAAAACGATGATTACAATTGCACCCACTCTTCCTGAGATGAAGGCTACTGAGAACAAAGTGGCCCTCTGCTGTTGGACATTTTATCCTACCTTAGTTCATAGTGCTAGTTAACCATTTCTTCATGTCCTGGATGGATGGAAATGTTTTTTTCTTTTTATGGATTTTCAGGAAAATACTTAGTACAGAGACTTTAAGTGTGAATAATAGATGCTTAGTGTCAAGCTTGCTAATACTATGTGGGCTTTAATATTAATCCCATCATTTTGTTCTTATCTGAAATCAGTAAACATTGTTGTCAGGTTAATTCCTGTATGTAGTGCCTGAGAGAGTGGCTTTATATTCAGATTTCTACCTGCTGCATTGCCTTACAAACAAATAGATTATACTCTGGTTTTTGTGCAGATATGCAGTTTGAGCCTAGGGATAATTCTCTGAAGACATGATTGTACCAGTGTTCTGCAACAATGAGCTAAGCCTCTTTTCATGACAGCATTTGCTTCTGCCATTCCCAACACCATCTTAGACTTTTTATAGCCAAGACAGCATTGGGCAATCCACTTTATAGAGAGCTGCTGATTACCACCGAGCCTAAATTTTCCACCCAGAACTAATCAGTATTATTCAACACCGGATTCTTACTGATGTGAAGCAAGAATCGAATCTGTGGCATTTTCCTACATGTAAACTGTGGCATTCTAGTGGCTGGATCTCATATCCAGTATGATGATCATTCAGCACTGATGTAACTTTGTCTCTCTGTTTTGTTTGTTTTTGGCAGATCTGAGTGATACAGTCTCCATCATGAGACTTCTGTTGAAGAACCTGGATAAAATGAGGTGTTTCCGTAAGCGCTCCACCATCCCCTTTTTGGTGATTCTTATCACCTTTCTGCTCTTCATGAACCTTTACATGGAAGATGGCTATGTGCTGGTGAGTATGCTTACCTTTTTCAAATATACTAATCTCAGAAAGGTTGCGCAAAATGTCTTTGTGGTTAATTAGTTAATTAGAAAAAAATTAGAGAAATCGAAATGTATGTTTATTCTTATGAAAATATTTTTTAAAAACCTTATCAAAAATATGTATAGTACAAGTCTTAGGCACCCTATTGTTTTTAGGCACAACTTTTCTTATTGATGGAAACATAATGTAAGCTGCTGGGTTTTGCATGCAAAAAGAAGAAGTAAGTGTGACAGTCAAAGTCTTAAAAGCTAATTTCCATATAAAAGGGCACACGTTGTACCTGAGAACACTAAGAAAAAGGCAAACCAAATATGGACTTCCTTTAGTTTATAACTGTTCCTTTAGTTTATAACTCCAGTTTATAGTGTTTTCTTTTATGTAGAAACATCTTCATTATTTTCAAAGGCGTCTTTGCTTTACAGCAAGTCATTGGATGTGCCTAAGGCTTCTGCATCGTACTGTACAGTAATTAGCTGGTAAGTTTTACTGAGAGTCTTGGAGAATCTGCCACAGCTCTTCTGGAGACTTTGATTGTCACACTTACTTCTTTTTTTTGCATGCAAAACCCAGCAGCCACTGTTATGTATTTTGACTGATAAGTGCTCTGTTATGTAATGAGTTGCTTTCGTTACTGACATACAAACATTTTTGTGTAACATTTAATTTTTTGGTGGGTACAAAATCTTTTTGTAGTGACTCAATGATGCAGAACTCAAAAAATAAAAAAAGTTGTACCTAAAACAATAGACCTTTCACACAGTATTATATATTTTAACAAAAGCACATGGCACAATTAACTGAACCCCTATATTTAGTACTTTATAATCCTCTGTGCTTGATGAGATCCTTTTCTTTTCAAGTAAAAGAATCCGAGACCTCACCTCCACCACCACCTACAGAATAGCTCTCTCTTATGGACTCTCCTCATCTCCAGCTCAAGCCTGTATGATTATGTCAGAAGCCTGAGTCTGTGGTTATTCAGTGTGGAACTGGATGTACAGTTCTGTGCTAAAGTCTTACTGATATGTAAAGTAAAGCAAAGATGCTTTCAAATATAATGAAATATATATTTGTACTTTCTAAAAACATACTATAAATACCAGTTAACAGTAATAAATTAAAAAGTCAGTATTTGGTGTGATGACTCTTTGCTGTTTTGTCTGAAAACTCTATTATGCAACATACCATCCGAAATATACTGCTGTTTTGGAAAAGTGATGTTTGGAAATCCAGAATGTTTTTATACAGACTCAATAATGTAGGTGCCTTATTAGGGTGACTTGCACAGCACTGTAAGCTTTGCATCATTGTCTTGCTTGAAGATCTTGGCAGAAGCAGTGCAATTTTTGTTTACAGTCTCCTAGTACTTCACGAATATATACTTCATGATTAACAGGCCCTTTGCAGTTAAAAGAGCCAAACAATGTCAAAGTTCTTCCACTATTCTGAACAGCTGGATATATGTTCTTTTCTGTATAACAATCCTTGTATGCCTTAGCCTTCTGAAGTGTGTGTAAATCTGAGTACAGGACCACTCAAAGTTGGTGCAGTCCAGGTGCTTATGTTTGTGCCTAAATGAAAGAAAAGGCTTTCTGACACACCTTGTAAATCATTTGTTGGCACGGAGGAGACATCTATTGATTTGGAGACATGGGTGTGATATCCCCATGTACATGAGTCAAAAAAGTGCACTTACATGCACTAAATGTGTTCTTCCCTTAACGTAAGTCTGTTATTTGTGTGCAATGAAAGCAGATTCAGCTGCACACTTCAGCTGGAGCAACCCCAAAATTTGGGGGTTTCTTAAGTAAACTCCATTTACACATTATTCTGCCCTTCAATTACATGCTTTTCAAGTAATTGCTTCTGTGGGCTGTATTAAGTCAAGCGCCACTACATGGAGAAATGTCATATTGTATTTTAAGCCTGCAGTAAGTTTACATTTCACGCTATTAAACACGCACAAATACAGTTCAAAAACTCTGATATTTGTGTGTTTTTAAACTGCAGTAACCTTTCTTCTAACATGATATTACCTGCCTTATATTATTACACTTTGTTACGGGGCGGTTTATACCGCACTGTAACTGAGTGACTGCATGGCTCGTGAATGGTCATAAATACTCTGGTAAGCTTAAAACATGGCAACATGCTTCGGTTGAATGTGTTCATTTTCTAGCAGTGCAAATAATTGTGACATATATGGGTTTGTAAAGAAAAATCTATTTCTTAATATTGTTTTGATATTTGCTTCATTGATGAGTTTAAGATAATAAACCTCAAGGCCATTTTTCATAATCTTTTCTCAGTCTTCCTTACTTTGGTTGCCGATAATTCTGAAGCTGACCGTACATTTCTTATTACAAAGCAAAGTTGATTATGTCATGTTTTTGGATATAGTCCAGCATGTGTGACACAGTTACTGAATGATTGTGCTATTTTTAAAGGGCAATTCCTTGTGGCATTTATAAATAATGAAGTCCTATATAGGACAGGTCAGACCACTTACACTCAGCTTCAAGTATTGAAGAAAGAAATATGCAAAGTGCAAAATAAATAAATACACACAAGCAGCTGGAGAAACGACTTGACTGTACAGAAATGTCTTTGCTTTAAGAATTCAATATACAATATTTTATATGCATTTATTTTTTGTAAACTACTCTCAGGCTCCAAAACTGTGTTAAACTAGGCATACAACATAGTGGTGTGTAATATGACCACCTCAGTGTGAGAAATGAGAGAAAGAGCAAAAATGAAGTGAAAGATGCATACCAAATCTCAAAATTGTAGCTTAAGCCGTTCTTGAAATATGGAAATGTGGCATTTGCAGTGGAGATAATGTCACAAAATGTGGTATGCATCTAGAGAATATGGTAGTGGTGTAGGGTGTGAAATATCAAAATTGTAGCTCAAGCACTTCTTCAGATATTGAAATGTGTCACTTGCAGTGTCCTTTATGGATATAATTTCATGAAATTTGCTGTGAGTCTAAAGAATGTAGTAGTGAAGGAGGTTGTTACATTTTCTGAAGATTGAGCCTTGACACAACACTAGTGAAGTGGTAAATTTTTGCTTTGAAATTTGCATTTACATTTACATTTATGCCACTTGGCAGATGCTCTTATCCAGTCAATTACGAGAATGCTTTGTCAGTAACTTGACTAAGGAATATCCAAAGCTAGTGCCGGTAGACCGGAATTCATGGTACTTTGAGCTAGGACACTGCTAGAAACTAGCCATAGACCCAATAAAAATAGCCAATTTTTTGCCAAATTGCTATCCCATTTCAGGGGGCACTAGCATGAAGGGTAACACACACCCAGAGCCTTATATTCTGTATCAGACTTCTGTATGTGGAGCTACAAGCATACCACGTTTCATGTAGATTGGTGAAGTATATGATAGCATCAAGCAAACACCCATAGGAATAAAAATGAATGAATGAAAGAAAGAAACAAACAAACAAAGTTTGAGATAAACTATATGACCACCAGCACTAGTTGCAATGGTCATAATAAATGTTTGACTTTGTCATGAAGTTAAGGTGTCCAAATCAACTCAGATAGCTCTGCAGTGAAACTAAATCAGTTTTTTTGTTTCAATTGTAGTCAATTTTAGTTTCTTGATTTTAACTTATAAAATATAAAGGATCTAAGAGTGAAATGTTCTGCATAGAGAAGAGAGCCAAAGATCCATCTAACAGTGTTATCCAATATGATTTAATTTAGACATTACACACAGAGATTCATTTCGGTTATTCTCTCCAGAGTAGGCCTCACAAACTACTAATTATGGTGGGGGGTCAATACATTTGAAATCAGTGTTCACATGGAATGTGTATTTAAATTTGCATTATCCATCCAGTTTCCAGTTTTATTTGTTATTATAGGTAGGTGTTAAACTTGAGGCATTGATATTGATGTGTTACACATAATTATGGAGCTCACCATGGTTAAAGTTTCATGATGCATTCCAAATGCAAGAGACCTGTTTACTATTTATGAGACTGAGTTAATGATCACAACTTTGTGGTTATAACATGTCACGTGTATTTGTTTTTTGAATTATGTATGAGTTGTTTATAATTATGAACAAACTGGGTTTCTGAATTTTATGAGCCATCATGTATAGGCATAAACACATAGATTTTGTTTGTATATATAAATAAACCAGGCAGAATGTTTTCAATGTTCAGCTGTCAGTTTGGGTACCCCTGTGTCCGTCTAGTCTCTGTGTCCCTGTGTTCACTGTAGTCTCTGTGTCCCTGCGGTGCTGTACGCTGTGTCCCTGTGTCCACTGTAGTCTCTGTGTCCCTGTGGTGCTGTACCCTGTGTCCACTGTAGTTTCTGTGTCCCTGTGCCCACTGTAGTCTCTGTGTCCATTGTTGTCCCTGTGTCCACCATAGTCCTTGTGTCCATTGTAGTCACTATGTCCACTGTAGTCAGTGTGTCCACTGTATTCTCTGTTTCCCTGTGTCCATTGTAGTCTCTGTGTCGACTGTAGTACCTGTGCCATCTGTAGTCCCCATGTCCTTTGTAGTCACTGTGTCCATTGTAGTCACTGTGTCCACTGTAGTCCCTGTGTCCACTGTATTCCTTGTGCCCATTGTAGTCACTAAGTTCCTGAGTCCATTGTAGTCCCTGTGTCCACTATAGTCCCAGTGTCTACTGGCGTCCCTGTGTCCATTGTACTCCCTGTATCCATTGTACACCCTGTGTTACTGTGTCCACTATAGTCCCTGTGTCCACTGTAGTCGCTGTGTCCACTGTAGTCCCTGTGTCCATTGTAGTCGCTGTGTCCACTGTAGTCCCTGTGTCCACTGTAGTCCCTGTGTCCATTGTAGTCGCTGTGTCCACTGTAGTCCTTGTGTCCATTGTAGTCCCTGTGTCTACTGTAGTCGCTGTGTCCATTCTAGCCTCAGATTGATGCTAGAAGTTGAAGAGAAACTGATGGGAACAAAAAAAGGCAGGCAGTGCTCCTCCTGCATCACATTAGGGGAGTTTAAACAGCTAAAAAGAACTTTGGAACCCAATATCTGCTGTTGTAGGTTGTGTATGTGTTGTGCATTCTGAGATGCTTTTCTGCTCACCACATTTATAACAGTGCTTAATTATACTACCGCAGTATTCCTGTTGAACCAGTCTGGTCATCTCCTTCTGCAGAACCACTGCCATCCAGCAAGGATGTTGTTATTTTGGTTTTGTACCATTCTGTGCAAATCAGCAGATTCTAACATGCTCAAACCAGCCTGTCTGACACCAACAACTATGCCATGGTCAAAAACACAGAATTATTTTTTTTTTCTTCATTCTGATGCTTGAAAAGAAAATGAACTAGAGCTTGTGACCTGTATCTGCATTAGTTTGTGCATTGCACAATGCATGTTTCTAATAAAGTGGACAGGGAGTCTGTGTGCATTGTTTCCTTTTAGTGAACATATAACAAGAAGCTAAAAGACCACACGGCCAATTTAAAATGTATAACATGCATTCATTTGTGCTACCACGTCATATTCTCCGATTGAAAATCTTTGTTTATTTTGTTTGGTTTGTTGAAACTGAGCTTTCTTTTCTGTAACACATCAAATAAACAAGCAGAAAGTTATTGCAGAAAAAAGAATTTGCAGAAATATCAGTTGCTCTGTAAGCAGAATAATAGGGCCTTCTGTTACATCGAGACAGTCAAAGGAGTAGCCTGCTGCTGAAGAATTGATATTTGAGCTTGGCTAACATGGCATCTGTTTAAGTAAAACTAACCATTTATCAAACTCAGCCCTCAAGCTGTTGGATATACACTGTGTGTCTGGAGAAAACCCCATAACAGGCAAAAAGCACACACCAAGACCTCCTTTTTCCTTCTGTTTAGCAGTAGGTTCACTCATTTATTCACATGCTTTCATATTAGATTTTTGTACTGACAGATGGGTACAGTGTGAATACAGAGTGAAACATTTCACTGCAGCAGGTCACTAGTGCATAACAAAATATTAGCTCTGTTTGTTATTAAAAGATTTGATATTATCTTTCTTAATACGTCTCTATGTCCACAGGAGGAGGACAAACGGCAGCTGAGGGAGGTCTCGATGCACCCGCTAAATTCTGAGCGATATGTTCACACCTTCAAAGACATCACCAACTTTTCTGGAACCATTAATGTGACATATCGATACCTTGCCGGGACACCTTTGCCTCGAAAAAGTATTATTATTTATTTATTTCTCTGTGGTGTCATGTGGCATTGTGTATTTATTTTGATGTACTTGTAATTTAAAACTCCAGCATGCAGAATAATGGGCAACATAATGGGTTGCTTGCATTCAGTGGTATGAACCAGTGCCTTTTTTCAGTAGTCTGGCTTTCATGTTTCGGGTAAAAGTGTTTACAGTCATTAGTACAGAAAGACAGTCTTTCAAGTCTCTCTAACTATTATTACTGTATTTATATACTTTGCACTATATGGCCAAAATTATATGAACACATGACCTTCACAGCTGTTGTTCTTCCCCAAACATTTGTCTTGGGAAGTTGGTCTAGAATGTCTTTTCATGCTGTAGCATATTGATTTTTTCTATGTAACTAATGTGCACAAACATGTTCCTGTATAACAGTGCCCCTGTGCACAGTGAGATCCCTGATGATGTGGTTAGTGTGGAAGAAGTCAAATGTCCTGCATAAAGCCATGATCTCAACCACAGTGATGACCTTTGGGAAGAACTGGAATGATGGCTGAGCACCAGGCCTCCTTGCCAAGTCTCATTAACGCTCTTGTAGCTGAATGAGCATAAATAAATCCCCACAGCTATGTTCCAAACATTAATGAAAAGCCTTCCCAAAAGATTTGAGGTTGTTATAGCATCAAAGGAGGAAAAAATGTTAATGCCCATGGCTTTGGAATGGGGCATTCAATACTCAGGTGTTTACATACTTTTGACCATATAGCATACTTACATATATACACTCCTGATCAAAATCTTAAGACCAGCTAAAAAATTGGAAGAATTTGCATTTTGCACCACTGGATCTTA
>JANCOA010000040.1:20749214-20759620 GCA_024363135.1 Leptodoras oyakawai
CGCCCCACCCGGGGATCGAACCCGGGACCTTCTTGCTGTGAGGCGACAGTGCTACCCACCGAGCCACTGTGTCGCCCCTACTTGCTGAATAATTATTAAGTAATTCATTAGTAGTTCATTCATTACAGTAGTAATTTGTTCATTCATTCCAACTTCAGTTAACCATTACCATTACCAAGAATAACATTTGAAATATATCTGAAGTACTTCACCATTGTGGCACAAGTCTTATCCTAGAATTGAATGCATGATAAAGGGAACCTACCACTTTTTCTTATTCGTTCCTCCAGCAACTCTGCGTGGTCAGTAGGTAGCTTCTTGGTAAAGGCCTGGGCTGAACGCAGAAACATGGCCTCAACTGCTGAACCCTTTAGTAGAGCGATCTGATCCTCATGGTCCAGAGCCTGGAAACCTGCTCACAGATCATCAAGAAGCCAATTTTATCAGCATTTTATCAGTGTGTGTATCTGTGTTCAATTGTCCATTGACATTCCAAAGGAACCTTAAAAGTATCCTGACCTGGAATGTTTTTAGTGAACTCAACCAGGACCTGAACATGGCTGGTTGCCATTTCAGTCAAAAGGAGGAAGTTCTCCTCTGTGCTGAACTGTTCTTGGAGCTGTAAAAAAGTGGGACATTTAAGCAAATTACTACTGTAGAAGTTTTATGGTTGTAAGAGCTGTTAACCGGGCTTACATAACCATACTCAAACTGTGGCTAAACATTTACTGGGCATAGGTAGGGCTCTCTAGCTGTTTAGTGACATTAGCAGTAGCAGAGGTTAAAGTCTTAAATTAATGCAATATAATATATGTATGAAGCATGAAGTTTATAGGTGTTGGGTATGTTTACAGCTGGCTTGAACAGTTTTCACATAATTCATTAAAAGAGCTGAATATACAGTGTTTGCTTAGAAGAAAGTACCAGTTTCTTGGCCATATCTGGAGGAATACGATGTTTGTTGTAGGCTTCAAGAATATAAATGAGTAAAGTCTGCTGGTCTTGACTTAGTTCCACTTTTTCCTACAAAAATACAAAAAGATGCTTTAGTAATAAAAAATAATATGCCAAGAAATTCATATCAGTAGTCATCAGTTTGTCTTGGATTAAGTCTATCAGAGAAATCCTTTCCCCAAGATTGTTACCAGATGGTCAGTAACTAAACTTTTACCTCTTTATTGATTCTTTAATAAAACTTTCAATCAAAGATTTTCACATGCTGCTGGATATAAACACTATATAATATACTGTATATGAATTGTTGTATGCTGTATATGAATTTTTGAATTGTGCACTCACTTTTAAGGCTTTTGTTGTGGATGTGACCTGCTTAGCATCGCCACTGTCTCCCACCTCTGTATCGTCTCCTGTACCATTGTCCAAATGGGCCTTGGGGTTTTTCCTCAGTCTTTTAGACTTGCATTGGATCTCTGTTAGCAAGCCTGCTTACAACAGACCAATCAAAACAGATACCATAAATTAATAACTATGTCGACATGGCATTGCACAGACCAGTGGATCCATTAGCAGTACTGTGTAAAAGTCTTCAGATGGTGGTTTTGTGCCTGTTATAGTCTCTGGTAGGAAGTGAGTCAAACTAAGGCAAAAAAGCAACCCACTTAAACACAGCAAGAGTTATGACTGTATCCACTTTGAACTTGATCTTGACTGTAGCCACGGAGACAGACACCAATCAATGGTGGCACTTTCTAATATTATTCTGTTTCAGCCACTACGACTCCACATCTTTGTCACTCTGTAAATGAATGCCTGCACATCAAATCATGTGAACTGAATGACTTGACTGTACAAACACGTGTAAGAGCATTAATAAGTCAAAGAGCAATGATCCATAATGAGGAAACAGCTCAAACTATAACGTCACCCAAATAGAAACTGGAACAGGGGCTGGTCAGTGACAATCAAATAAAAGGCACACAGAAGCGATCCATTTAAGGCAGTGTGTTTTAGTACTCCTTTATCATCTTTTATAAAATAACTACAATATCCTTCAGTCACAATACAAATTTGAAACTAAGGAGTGTTATAATTAGTGTAGAGCCAACTGGTAGATTGTAGTTGTCTGGGGCAGCTTTGAAATATTTTTATATTCGAGTATACCATATGAGATAATGAGCATATTGACCATGGATGCTGACAGAGAGCTGTATCTTATCATCTTATTGTATCTTATTATCTTCTTGTATCTTATTATCTTATCTCATATCTAATACTATCTGTTTCAGCAGGCTAAAAATTCAGTAGTGCAAACAATTCACTGCACACAGGGAAGCAAATGAGGAAATGGAAATGTAAGCGTTCTGTGTGCTGTGTAAAAGAGGCAAAACCAAAGGAGCAGCTTATATTTAAATATGTATGTTTTTTTATCTATTATAGTATACTTGCTTATTTTATATTACAACCGACTTTTAAACAAGTTTAAGATACATAGAATTTGTGAGAATGTGTGTGTTCAAGAAGTGTAGATGCAAACAGAGTTAGTGTGGGGATCCCTTAGAAAGCATATTATATTCATCTACCCAGATACCTCTACATCACCGAATTAAGAGTGCTGTAAACAACTCATTCTGACAACTTGTATATAAATATCTCTTCTCACTGCTGCATCCACAAAGGTTTGTTTTATTTTTATTGAAGTCTTGGGGAACATGCAGAGACAAAAGTAACTAGCTGTGAGTCATTTTCTTTATAAAACTACATTCGCTCATTAGGCGGAAGGTCAGGAAACCTGGGCGGGTTACGAGTCCATCGCAGGGCAAACAAACTGACAGATACACACACACACACACACACACACACACACCTACAGTAGAGGCAAATGTGCTCTAAATGTTAAATGTTAAATGTGAAGCAACAGTGCTACCCACTGCCCCACCATGCCACCCACACCAAATATGATATAGTATTTCATTGCTTACTGATCTTCACTGATTGTTTTTTTTTTTTTAGATTATTTTATGATTAGATTATTTTTCTGTTGTTTGAACAGTAGGCGTTTGTTTGTTGTAAGATAATACACACAAGCTTGCATTTGGTATGACTACTTCTGGTGCATGAGTGAGCTTCAGGGAACTGCCCCTTAGGCGAATAAGAAAAGCCTTTAGGACAAATTTTGGATGCTTTCCAGGTCAGATTAGTGGACATGCACTGGAACCAGGCAGAATTCTGAATGCCTGCTGCCTGCAATATTTATATACACGTTAATTCACTATTCATGAGCAACAGGAGCTGAGAACGACCTGCTCTTCACTCAACCTGAGAGCTCCACGCGCTGCAGTGTGCCAAATTTTGCTTCATCACTGGGAAGCCCATAAGAATGCATTCATCATACGCAGCCTTACTGCCAGCTCTTCTTTCATTCGATTAAAACTTTACATGTAGACATGTTCTCAGTTAGCCTCCTCAGCTCCAATACTTCTATTCACTTTTCGATAAAAATAGGTTTTAAGGGTTCTTTGGATAGGTTTCTTGGCGTCCTCCAGAGGTTCCACTTAGAACACTCTCTTTTAGGGAAACACTCGTGACGGGATCTATAGAGACAAATCAAAGAATAAGAGCTTATTTGAAAAAGTATTAGAGGAATTCTTTTCCGTTGTGTGGCACCACAGTGGTGTAGCAGGTAGTTCCATCAAAGCTCCAGAGTTCCTGGTTTGATCTTGAGCTCAGGTTATTGTCCATGCAGAGGTTTGCATGTTCTCCCAGTGTCACTGTTGAATTTGTGCATAGAAGTTCTCCGGTTTCCTCTCACCTCCCAAAATCATGCTGGTAGTTGGATTGGCTACTCTAAATTACCCCTAGGTGTGTGTATGTTTGTACATGATGCCCTGTGATAGACTGGCATCCTTACACCCAGTGCTCCTGGAATAGGCTCTGCAACCCTGACCAGGATAAAGTTATTAATGAAGATGAATTAATGAGGCTTTTTCCCCTATACAGATAGTGGATAGTAAGTTTTCACATTGGGAAATGTAAACAAGCCTTTAATAAAGACTATAGTCACACTGTCTGGCTTTCCGTCTCTGAGTTGCCGTGTATCAGCTCCTGATTCTATAATAAACACTATCTGTTTGATCTTGAGCCAGTGTCCACAGTCTGACTGTCAGCTCATGATGTGATGGTATAATTTACTGTTATGAGGTAGAAGTGAGGCATTGGGCTACACTGAACATGCTGAACTTCTCTGTTGAAATTTATACTAGAATTCAGAGACTCAGAGATGTTTTTGTTCTCGTTGCATTTATTGTACTCACATTCTGCAAGCATTCCCATCTCCTTGCACTTCCGGAGTCGGCACTCTTGGCACTTTCTGCGCATGTACATGTCCATCTCACAGTTCCCTCCACTTTTACACTTATATACTGCATTCTTTGTTATACTTCTTCTGAAAAACCCTGCAAGAAAGAAATATAGGAAATTGTATAACAACGTTTTTGGAAAAAAAAAAGGTTGAAACACCTGCCTTTCTGATAGTACGTTAAATAATACATAGTTTTTTGTTTGCAAGTTAAGGCAATAGCTTAGAGACAACAAACAGATACTTTTATATGACCTTGACAATGCTTCCTTTAAATGATTAGTGTATTTCAGTGTAAGTTACACACGATGCCGTAACATAGTACTGCTCCATGCCTAGTTCCAAGCATCAGACTTCCACAGTCCAATGCTTCTTGGACAAGTAATTACACATTCTAGCATGAGCTGATGAACACAATGACACACATTAACATTGCATGGAAGCACAAAGCTCCAGTTGCCTGCATCATTATTCAGCAGAAAGCTGAGAGGGAACCAAATCCAGACTGGGCGTGAGGGAGCATCGAGCCTCTGGGACTTGGAGAGTACAGCGCAGTGGCTGCCCTTTGGGCATTGTCCATGCACAGGTGGAATTACACTGGCAGTCATTCAGCCAAGTCTTTTTCAAAGAGCTAAAATTGGATCATGGGGTTGCATGTCATATACTGCGTCAGAGTTATAGGGGCTGGGTTACTGTCTCCAACGCTCTGTGAAGATGTGCTAGGATTATGCATTTAGTACAAGTCAGAAATTTAGAGGAACTGGAACTGGCAAGGCTATAGATAATACAGTGGAGTGATTGAAATCGAGAAAGGTTATAAGTTATAGGTGTATACATCGACAAATTCCTTTGGCTTGATGAAATACAGCAACATACGTCATACCATAAGCTCATCTCAAACCAATATAGCAAACTCGATTCTTCACCTTTACATCCTTCACATGTCAGAGCATTATAGTGGTACCCCGAGGCTTTGTCACCACACACCACACACAGTTCTTCTCCTTTGAACCTGCCTGAATGGGCAGTATGTCTGGGTCTTTTATACACAGTAGGACCAACAGGGGTTGGCTCCTCGTTCTCTGTCTCGAAGCTCCCCTCTAGTGGGCCTTTCCTCAGTTCCAGCATAGAGGATGGGGTGTACCATTCGTCTGTGCTATACTGGGGATAGTAGTGTTGATTGGAGTAGTATGATGGCGAGGACATGGATTGCTCCATCGTGGTGTACTGCATGCCTGGATAGCTGCCGAAAGGCAAGACCTCCTGGTCCTGAAGCAGAGGGCTGCTCTGCTCTGCCAGAATATCTGAAAGAGGAGGAGACAATGGCAGGCTGTCAGTTTACACATGGCATCAAACTACGAAGCTCAAGTTAACAGCATGGAGATAGGCACACAGTGTCCATGTGCCCTATACCAAAGCAGTAATTAGCAAAACTACAACAAACAGTAGTACTGTTACCTGTCCACTTAACAGTAGCAGCACTACCTCAGCATAGTTCTCAAAACAAATTTGTGCACACAGAGGCAAAGTGAATGGAAATGGTTTGCTTGATTTCATACAAATTAAGTCATAAGAAGAAAAGGTACAAATATGAACCCTAGTCATAACTCTAACCTTAATCTTTTTACATGAATTGAATCAAGTGCACTGTTACAAAATTACTAGAATGAGAGCATGTTATTAAGAGCTCTGCAGAAAACAGCTTTAAGATATAAATCTGACATTTTGCCATACTCTATAATAAAGTCAGAAATAATTAACCATGCTCAATTTGCACCTAACTAGTCAAGAGTCATTTACTCTGAATTGACACGCATGGCTACATAATTATATGTTACATAAATGTTATTTATATTACATATGTAATATAAAATGTGTACATTCACTTAAAGCGAAGACATGTCTGTCACTTTTTACTATTTTAACTATCCTGCATGCACTATTTTAACTATCCTGCATGCACTATTTTAACTATCCTGCATGTTTAATTCAAAAATAGTTACACAGTAACAAAACTATCCATATGATTACCTTTAAAGCGTAAAAGTGCAACAAAAACATTACATACACTGCTTAACTATTACAATTAAATTACTTTTTTATTAAGTATAAAATTTACCAATCACTCCATCTGACCCTGTCGTACAAGACATATTTCATACCAACCTGAAGTCTTTTCCTGCCCCATGAACATTTCAGCAGGACCCAGTGTGGGCACCAATCATCTGCCTCTGGGCCAAAAACTGACCAGCAGAGAACATTTTTCAATTCATCAAAGTAACTGCTTCTTTTTCACTGTTGGAAAAGAGCTCTCCTTTCATAAAACCCAGCCACTCCAGGATGACTTAAACCTTGGCTCGATAGTGCCAAGGGGAACAAAGGTTGCCACGGTTGCTTATTAACCTGACAGTCTCATTTCTGTATCTATTACATGTAGCTGGATCGTAAAAAAAAAAAAAACAGTGTAACATTCACACATGATTTTCAGACACTGCATGCTGATATTGGTAAAATTGGTAAAAAAAAAAAAAAAAAAAAAGATAGCACATATATCCATTGATGATTCAGTATGACTTAAGAGAAATAGCTACCCTAGTATGTCAGTCGCTTGGATTTTGTCTTGGTTCATCTTTATTCCATCATCACTTCTTCATTATTAGAGCATGCTGCTGAGCATTTAGCTTATTTAAGTATGGACATACTTACCAAAGAAGTGCGATCCCTCTGGCAGGGAGAAGCCATCACTTGGTGGCATCTGCAGAGGTCCCACAACATTGACATCAGGGCCTACCCACTCATTCATCCAGAAGCCTATGTGTGGCCCTAAGGCCAAAATGAGTCTGATTCCTCAATGTAGAACCAAAATAATGAGATTAACCCTGAAGAGAAAAAAATATTATTAACCAGTACACAGTAACATAACACAAGTAACATTTCTATAAAAGGCCTTTAGGTAGAACATGTGGGAAATGTAATTTTATTGCAAGCTAATCATATTTATGTTTATGAAGAAGAATCCGGTAAAGAGCCATACAAGCAAAATGCTTCTGGGGCTGTGTGAGGTGAAACCTGTAGATATTCAAAACATGGGATTTATCTGGACACTTTGTGGACCACACTGGACTCTTTACTACTTCTACCAGATTAAATACATTATATTTTTATTTACAACATGCTATTTGTTTTTAAATGCATCTACATCCTGATTAAACCAAACACAAGATAAATATATATTTTATATCTTATGCATATATTTTTCAGTAGAAAAGGCCTAATATAGGGAAGGTTTAAATTGAGTAACAGACAAATGATTTAGATTTAAAAGGCTGGTTAAAAGGTTAGATGGTTAAAATAAGTGCAGAAACAGAAGCTAGGGAGGGAAACAGAACACAAACAAGCTCTCCAAGATGCTTAAGTAATAACCTACTAGCTGACATTCTTAGAAAACTAGCTGCCAGTGTACCTAAGAAAACTGATACAGGATTTCATTGCAAAGGGTCCAAATATTAGTTTTTAGTATATAGTATATTAGTATAGTTTTTCCACATAGTTAAATATTTTCTATATTAAAACCTTTAGTTTAATTATCACTTATCACAAGTAATAAGTTAAAATAAAGGAGTCTTAATAAAGTGCCATCGCAGGCCACCAGAAGAGCTTCAATACACTTCGGTATAGATTCTGCAAGTGTCTGGAATGTCGGCAGTTATGTTGTTTCAGTCTTTTGGCCAAGCATTTAAGAATATATGCTATATGCTATAGGCTATATGGTAATTACAGTATCAAGTTGCTTGTACATTTGTACTAAAGTACATTTGTCTCAAAGTGAAAATAATCCAAATTCACTGAAAGTCATTTCAAATTTCATTTTAAAACTGATTTTTAAAGTATTTAAACGGAATTAAAATGAACAGACATGAAGTTAATTACAAAGTCATATATTTTTTATATCTTTGATTTTACCAGACAAATAATTCCTAAAAGAGGGCAAACCCCATAGAATCTGTTGCTATATAATACTATAATATCACAGAATCATATTCATGTCATCCCTCATAAATCACTAGCTGAAGACAAAAAAAATTTAATTTCCCAAAAGTTCATTATATTATTACTCCATGAGGGCTATATAACTGTAGTGCCATTTCCTTCAGTATGCCTGTAAGCCATTGCCGTTTTCTTCTTTTGTCTGTGATATTTAAAAAGTTATTTTCTTACCTGCTTTTTATTCTGTTCCTCCGATCAGCTTCACATAATATGTGGTCCTGCAAAGTTCGAACAAATATTTGGAATAATCAGAATTTAGATATGGAAAAATAAGTGCTTCTGTTAGGAGCCCGTGCTGGACAGATCAGGTCACAGGGAAAGGGGACAGTAGTTATTAATTAAACTCTCTCTCTCTCCATTAGGGCTAATAATCCTCCCCCTACCCCCACAGCCAGCTTTTCCCATCATCCCCTAAACCTTGGCTGACAGCTTCACAAATATAGCAGCCCCATAACCTCCCTAGATATCAGCCCGGCATAAAATACTCCCAAGCAGACACCACACAGACACACATATACACACATGATTAAATCCATGCATCCATCGTTATGATGCAATACATGTCACTGGCAAAAACCGGCTCAAATTTGAGCATTTTTCTATTCCTTCAGCTTGTCTCTCATGTGAATGGAACACATCTATATCAGTGCACCATGCACACACACTTTCACACACCCATTCACACCTAGGGGCAGTTTTGTGTACCTAATGATGCACCTACACAACATGCAAAAGTCCATACAGACAACAACACAGCTCTTTTCAGTGTGGGCTTGACGGTTTCTGCTCATACACACACAACAGAAGTGTCCTTTGGAAAGGAAGCTACAAGATTGGACAACAACAATGGATTAATGAAGGTAAAAATAAATGACTAGTCTTTATAGGAAATAAGATTGATTCATTCCACTCTGAGATCTCTTTATCTAGTGTGTGAAAATGAGTACAAGATTTATATCTGACTGAATTATTTTGGTTTCAAGTATGAAATATGTTCAGAAGAATCATAGTCTTGAACGTCTTAACTTATCAGTGATAATATAAACAAATGTAATGATTTGCTCCCATTCTCCTCACAAAATAGATTCTCCAACACAAGCTCTTCTGGCACATTGCATCCTGTTCAAACTTAGTCATCAGCACCACAATTCTGAAGGGAAATTAGCCTGAACAATGATGAAGGCCAGTGCTGTTATAATTGCGAATAAGCTCTTAATCATTTACTGGCTGTTGCTCCATCCTGAGTGGGCCGTTCTGAGTCAACACACAAAGCATTCTGAAATAAACAAAACCTTTGCCATTGGCTCTTTACTGTTTGTGTTGCTGTCGTTCAGAGAGTGAAGAGGGATATAGGGAGTAGTTGGCCTTGAGTGAAGGACACACACAGACACACACACACACTGTCATGGCTCTATCAGCTACTGTACACTGTTGTTATGGACTTTACTCACCATTATTGTAACAGCAGAAAATATACCAAATTTGCTAGAACATAGACAGAAGCTATTTCATGATTATTATTCTGTCAAATTCTGTAAAATATTTACAAGATTTTTAAATAAAGAGATACAGTGTACTCTGCCAACAGTGTAATATTTGAAGGCCACAGTGTCTGACAATTGATCTCACATTAAATGCATGTGCAACTTACAACTGTAGAACCACACCAAATCATAAAAGCTCAAATAAAAGGCAGAGTGGTGAGATAAAACAATCCAAGAGCTGGGAAACTGCCTCATAAACATCAAATGCAGAATGTCAGACTATAGCATGGACCATGACCTTGAACTTTTACAAGGTTGATCTACAGTGCCTTGCAAAAGTATTCAAACTCCTTGAACTTTTCCACACTTTTTCACATTACTCCCACAAATTTAAATGTATTTTAGTGGGATTTTATGTGATAGACCAACACAACATAACAACTAATTGTGAAGTGAAAAGAAAATGATAGTTTTCACATTTTTTTTACAAATAAAAATCTCAAAAGTGTGGCATGTATTTGATGGGGGGGGGGGGGGGGGGGGGGGGGGGGGGGGGGGGG
>JANCOA010000040.1:20759720-20771357 GCA_024363135.1 Leptodoras oyakawai
CCCCCCCCCCCCCCCCCCCCCTATACTAGTCTATACTTTGTAGGAACACCTTTCACTGCTATTACAGCTGCAGGTCTTTTGGGTTATGTCTCTGCTAGCTTTGCAGATCTACAGGCTGAAATGTTTGCCCATTCAAATTTGCAAAATAGCTCAAGCTCAGTCAGATTAGATGGAGAGCATCTGTGAACAGCAGTTTTCAAGTCTTGCCACAGATTCTCAATGGGATTAAGGTCTGGGCTTTGACTGGTCCATTCTAATACATGCATATGCTTCGATCTAAACCATTCCATTGTAGCTCTGGCTGTATGTTTAGTGTTGTTGCCCTGCTGGATGGTGAACCTCCTCCCTAGTCTCAAGTCTTTTGCAGCGTCTAACAGGTTTTCCTCCAGGATTGCCTTATATTTAGCTCCATCCATCTTCCCATCAACTTTGACCAGCTTCCCTGTTCCTACACGAAGAAATGCATCCCCACAGCATGATGCTTCCACCACCATGTTTCACAGTGGGGATGGTGTGTTCAGGGTGATGTGCTGTGTTAGTTTTCTGCCACACATAGCTTTCTGCATTTGGGCCAAAAAGTTCAACTTTGGTCTCTTATGACCAGAACACCTTCTTTCATATATTTGCTGTGTCCCCTACATGGCTTGTGGCAAACTGCAAATGGGAATGGCTTTCATCTTGTCACAGGCCAGATTTGTTGAGTACATGACTAATACTTGTCCTGTGGACAGATTCTCCCACCTGAGCTGTGGAGCTCTGCAGCTCCTCTAGAGTGACCAAGGGCCTCTTGGCTGCTTCTCTAATTAGTGCTCTCCTTGCCTGGGCTGTCAGTTTAGGTGGACGGACATGTCTTGGTTTGCAGTTGTGCCATACTCCTTCTATTTTTGGATGATGAACTGGACAGTGCTCTGTGAGATGTTCATAGCTTGGAATCTTTTTTTTTATAACCTAACCCTGCTTTACACTTCACCACAATAATATTATATATTGTTATACCATTATATATGGTTATACTCTATTTAATAATCAGGTGACTTCTAAAGGCAATCGGTCACACCAAATTTTATTTAGGATTAAGTACAATTGAGTACAGGGGGAGCTGAATGCATATTTTGAATACAATGTATCATTTCCTTTACAATTCACAATTACTTGCTACTTTGTGTTGGCGTATCACATAAAATCCTATTATAAATTAAGTTTGTGGGAGTAATGTGATAAAATGTGGAAAAGTTCAAGGTGTTTGAATACTTTTAACCTTCATCATGCACTTTACTTAAAATGCAAAGAATTTAGGATTAAAGACTCAAAGAATGGGAACACATGATTATAGAATGTTTGGTGTGTGATACATGCAGAATATTGAACTGAGAATGTTGAGCACCAGTTGGAATATGAGATGTGGCTGGAATAAAATGTTGGATTAAAAGCAATAAAAAAAAAAGGATGTTTATTTCTACATGACACAAACCAGAGTTTTGTCAGCTCTTAATAGTGGCTGGGTGAGCCAATTTAAGCAATTCAGCATAAACAAGTACAGGCGAGGAGAACATGAAGAGCGTGATAACATGAACAGCTCACAAGATAGAGGCTCACAAGATAGAGGCTCTACTTACTGAGCATCACTGTTTCCTTGTGTAGCTCATTAGCGGTACCACAAGTACTGCAAAAAAACCTTCTCTAAACAAACCATGAAAACATTGTTATGAAATAGAAATGGCCGGAGTTTGTTCAAGGGTAGATGATTCACTGTGATCAGCCTTCTCTGTTTGGCAAATTAGCCGAAACAGTGTAAGATTAAAACAATAAGTGTTATATTATATGTTCAAATGATCTGTATTAATAAAGACAAACACATAAACAATATGAATTGAAGCATTTATTTTATTTGCCTCAAATGAAACTGTAACAGATAACAATAGCTGCAATAACTTTACATTTAAGCATTTTATGAATCAATTTACAGTAATAATAGTGTGAAGCTGTGCTTACAAAAGAAGCACATTGCTGGTTTTGAGCAGGAAATATTACATTTTCATCTTGTATTGGTGTTGAAATGATACTCTTGTGTGATCAAAAAACATAATATAAATGCTATATTTATATGAATCGTGTGTTCTGCGTGCAAGTCCATTAAGATCTAAACACCAAACCTTAATAAGATTCATGACATATAAAATGCAGGCATTTCGTTGATTTGTCAGGTTTAGAAACGAAGCTACAGGTTGCTCCTACAGTAGATGAGTTCACTATGAGCCAGTATAAATATTCACACAAATTTGATATTTATCTTTTATTGCATAGGTTACAACAACAGGTTACAAAAATTTGATATTTCTATTAATATTATTACTTCATGGAATTCATGGAAATGTTTTCTTTTCCATGTTATTTTTTTTTGGATCAAAAATAAAATTTGAAGAAATAGTCAAAATGTTTTCTATAAATGCCTTCATTATCTCAGCATTGCCCACATAACATAAGACAGAGATCGATGTCTAGCAAGCAACTCTCACCTCGTCAATGAGTTTACACAATTTCAGAGAGGACAGATGAAAAGTCAGATCAAAGTAAACAAAATAAAATGAATCGCAAAAACAAGCTCTTAACATATTGCACAACCACATGGGTAATGTTGCATGGATGCAGTGTATATTTTAATGTCATCACCTCAGAAGCACACCAATAAGGTGAGAGGAGTCCCAGGGGTCTCTTGATAAACCCCAAATGTCATTGATAATTCGCCTGAAAGTCCCCGTTCTCATAATGTGATGGTTCTCTTTCATCTTCCTCCTGCATGGTCACACCTCTTTTCTTTTTCCATCCCTTTTTGTGACTAGCTGAGTTCTCTGTAGTGGATCCATAAGACTTCATCTTGTTGGTGGTGAGAGAGCAGTCGGAGCTGGCCTCCGTCTCCTGAGCAAGTTCGTCTTCTTCGATGATGCCGCACTTCTCTTCACTAGTGCTCTCGGGGTCAGCCCAGTCTTGTTTTTCACCCGAGGCAAAGATGGCATAAAAGATCACACCGCAATAATGGACCATGGAGGCAATCACGAAGACATTCTGCCATTCCCGACGAGTCTGTTTAAGAGAAAGGAAATGCACACCATCACACAGGAAGTTCATCACAGCAGAGAAACGGTGGCGCCTGAAGCACAGAGGTCTAAAGAACTTAGCTCTATTTACTATTTATTTGTCCTCTGCTGTAAAGCACTGTAAAGCACATATTAACAATTAGAGCACCACCCACTTTGTGTTTGGTCAGTGCTCCAACGATGAGAGGACACACCATACCGGACAGTGTGCCTACACCATTGGAGATTCCCATCAGGATACTGGCATAACGGGGAGCAATGTCAAGGTGATTCACGTTGAAACCTGAGATTCATAACACCATTTTACCAATATGTTGTTCATTCATATATGAATAAAAAATACATTTTCCGATGTGCATATTACTCTGACCTGATATGGCAAAGCCACTGAAGCCCACAGCCAGGACAAGAAAGGAGATGGCTACACCACGTGTATGTGAGAATCCCACCACCAGAAGCAACGTGGCTTCCATTCCAAAACCTGAGATCCACACATTCCTATGAATAATCCTTCAACATGTTTCATTTTATTGCAACTAGGTTTAAGTTAATGCCAACCTCCACAGTTCATGATCTTGCGCACAGTTGTGGTGGACAGAATTTTATGGCTCCTCAAGAAATCTGCGAGCTGCCCTCCGATCGGTACGATGATAGTCATCACCATGTGGGGCACAGCTGACAAAATGCCCACCTAAGAAATGATACATTCATATGTGTAATACTATCTCCCAAGAAAAGTGTTTACCCTATTGTTGGGAAATTGCACATTTTGAATCCCAACAATTTCTCAGCCATATGTGGGCAAAGAGAGAGCAAAACCAGACATGCTGTCTGCGTGGGAGGAATGACTTTACTTTCTCCCCAGGAAATTTGTGTCACTGGACAATTTTGGGAATCTGTGAGTTTTTCTATCTGGATGAGGGCCTCTTAGTGTTCATTTACCATAGAATGAGAAACAGCTGGCTAAATGTGTCTCAGCGGAAAAACGTGCTAGCCTTCGCCCTCCCTGATTAGTTCAATGTTGTGTTATAGAGAAGTGCTAGCTAGTGACTGGGAATTGGGAAATGACTAATTTGGGGGAAAAATGGGTCAAAAATAAGATTAGCATTTAATATTGACCATATTCATGTTCATATTGTTGACAATGCTTAAATGAGTTCAAGCAGAAGGGAAAACAACAGGGCTCACCTTGCTGATAGGGAAACCAAAAACCTCTTCAAAGTACGCTGGCTGGCTGATAAGCAGGAGATAGAAGGTCCAACTGCGGCAAAAGTTGGCCACGATAATGGCATAGACAGGCATAGAGGTGAAGAACTGTCGCCATGGAGTCTTGAACTTCTGCAGAGAAAGCAATCATGGCATCCATGTTTTCAGAACATCTGCAACTGTTTGATTTAATGTTTGGTTTCTGGTGCTGTACCTCAGTAGCACTCATTAAGTTGACTCCTTCTCCAATGGAGGTCTCAATGTATGTTCTCTCTTCTTCACTAATAGTAGGGTGCACAGCTGGGCTTTCATAGGCGAGCAGTAGCCAGAAAGTGTACCATATGATTCCAAAAACACCTGAAGAATCCAAACAAAATAAAAGATATATTACCATTCAGAAATAAAATGCAAATATCTCAAATACTATTCATGAGTATTCAATATACTATTTCAAAATTGAACAAGAAAGTTTGCATAAAATTCTGGGATTAAGGTTAAATTCTGTTAATTTTTAAAACCCATTTGCTTCACGATATCATCTACTGTCACACCTGGGTGAGTATGTTGTGAAAGTAATAAGAATAGAAATAAAATATCACTTTTACACTGTTATTGCATCCCTTAAAGTAGTAAATTATACAATGATAAAACAACAATATATACTTTACATTAATTAGTGGGTAATTAAACATTATGTGATATTGGTATGATCTCACCATAGATGTAGAAAACTGAGGGCCAGCCTACATACTGCACTAGCACTCCAGCCAGAGGCATAGCAATCACAGCACCTGCATACGAACCTGTCAAGCAGAACCCACATGAGAGTAGTTATTGTGTTACCAAGTCCCCAGTACAATACATTAGCTGAAAAATGACCACAAATCAACTGTTGCAGTCATCATTTATTTTTGTGATGTTACACAGCCCTCATTCGGAAACTGTTGAGAAAGGTACTATATCAATGTGTTGGGAAGTAACTCTAAATTATTTAGCATGTACAGTACATATAGCTAAAATGTGCAGGACACGTCTTAGTAGCAGAACAGCATTTTTCAGCATGTTTTTGGGCAGAGAGGAGTGCGCATCTTCCCGAGGTGCTCATCACCTCCATTCAGAAGAAGTGTCAAGAGCAGGATGAAGAATGGGTTATCATGACACCATTTTTTTTAGTGGTGAGATTTTAAGCAACGTAGGGGGCTGTAATAAGTAGACAAATATCTGCAAAACAAAATAAGCTCCTCCTGGTACTCAACTGGTCTTAATACTGGACACTGACACTGTGTGGAGGCTGCTTAATGACTATCTGAGTATCTATCAGTAGAAGGTGCTTTTTAAATATATGGTAACTCCACACAATTATTTGCAGCTCAATATTGTTTTATTAATATCTTTTATTTAATGTTGTGTTACTCACCACAAAAAGATGTGGTGGCCAGACGGCTTCTTTCTAGCGGAGGAGCCCATTTACTCCACATTCCATGGCAAGCTGGATAGGTGACTCCCTGAAACACAAAAATAGAGAACTAAACTTCTCTTAAGCAGTGAACTGAGCTTCTCTTAAGTTTTCCATTATAAATGCCTTATTACAAGGATGTAGACAGGAGTAGTTCAGACCTACCTACCACTATATAAAGTACAAAAGAAATGTAACAATTTAGATAATGAAGTTTGCATTAAACGTTAATATAACATAAGTCTCAGCCTCAGAGGTTCCTCACCTGGTGAACTGAGCACCTGATCGGCCTGGCTAGATGCTTCAGAGACCAGAAGGTTGCATACTTCTATGAATATGTGCACCAGCTTCCAACAAACTTCACAACATAATTTAATAACAACATCTTCAGAGCAAAATATAGTCTCTGGGGTCTAAATTACTTCTTTGTTTATATTTTAGGAAAGTACATTTATTAGAAAATAATGTAGGCTGGTACTAACAAAAATAACTTTCTTGGGTAGGCTTGCTCAAGACTGACTGCAGGAGCTCACAGGACTGGTCAGAATTTCTTCAGGAGTGGAAGGACAGTCTCATGTGAACTTCGAATTTGCTTAGTGTTTATGGTGTAACCCAGCCACTGGGTTAGTGACTGGGTCAGTCTGAAAGACAAAGCACCTGTCATCCTGTCTCCTCCATCACTATACCACCAGAATACCACCATCTGACAGAGATCCTTAGTCAGCAAGGTGCAAAAAAACCCTAATCACAAATACTAGGACTGAGTTGTTAACCTGTGGCCACTTCTCCACATTTACCCCTTATCCATCAAGGAGATTAGTGCTATGGAGAAATACATGCAGAAGGCTCTTAGGAATGGTTTAAATTGGTCTTATATATCTCACCATAAGCTAGCTCCTTCTGAAAAATAATGATAGAGGATTGTGGCTGTGAATTGATTACTAAGGACTGAACCAGGTCACCAAGAAGTTCATTACTCCCTACACTGGAGCCAGAGTTTTCACTAAACGTGACTTGAAGAGTGAGAGGCAATCTTGTTTGTATCCAGGAGGGAGAAAATTGAAAAACTGTTGTCTCTGTCACCTTGGGATGCTAGAAATATATGGTGATGCTCTATGGTTTGGACAACACCCCAGCTGTGAGATTCAATACCATAGATCAATATAGTAGTAGGTTTATCTTGATGACATCCTGGGGTATTCCTGGAACCCAGAGGAGCACATAGGTCATGTGAAGTCTGTGTTGATGTGAAATTGTAGCACAGGCTGTACAGTGAGGCCAAGAAGTATCTGTTTCAACCCTCAACTGTCAACATGGTTTGTTTACTGAGAGTGTATGTATGGAGGAGCAGAAGGTGCAGGTAATGCAGCCATAACAAAAAAACCTCACCCTCAAACAGGTATGTTTCCAAATCTTTTCCAAAACTTGACTGTCAGTCGCTGTCAGCAGGCGTCATCAGACTTCATCTTATCTCCTATTAAACGCTTTTGAACTGTGATATAGAATTGTACACCAACTGACAAAACTGCCATTCTGCTTGATATCTTATAGAACTGAGCCTCATAATTCTGCAACTGCCCTATAGATGAAACTGTGAAGTACCGGAAGCAGAGAAGTTACACCCCATTACTGCGGGGGTGTCTTTCTACAATATGCACATGTGTAAGTGCAAGCTGTCCTCAGAAGTGTACAACTTTTGTACAACAAATTTTCTTCTTTTACCTTTCACTTTATGTCATGTTATAACAAAATAACAAAGGACAAACCTGTGTAATGCTCTGCTGCTCCAACAGTAGTGACAGAGTTCAAATTTGAAAACAAAGTATGATTGATATATTGCACACTCGGCTTCATTCCCAAATCAGATTAGTAAAGAGAGCTGACTGTACTAGCTACATATATGCACCAGAGACACGGATGAGTTCCCGAGCTTTACTTTTCCCTATAATATCTCTGTACCAGCGATTGGGAATTGAGTCACTCCACTCTTAAGTTGTACACACAGTAACTTTACTCAAGACATGTCCTCAAAAGGGCTGGAGACTCGACCCAGACTCTAGATTTGGGGCTCATGAACAATCTATATTTTCTTTTTTTGCTGCATTAACATTAAGGAAATCTCTGACTAGCTGAATGGCATTCCCTCCCTTAATTTCATGTGCATATGTATGCCATTAACCATAAAAGACTTCAGACTTTACTTGGACTTCTGACCAAATACTTGAGAATTGATTTGAGATTACATTGGAAAGTTTAAGGAGGTCTGTTTTGTCTCTATTTCTCCATTCTCTACTTCTGGCTATTGTCATAACCGATGTTTAGCTAATATGCAAAATTCAATAACTTTCAAATAAGGTACCAGTCATATAAAGCAGCTTCTTCAGTAACTGGGGCCACAGCTTAATGTTGTCAATCCACCTAGCCATGCTGCTGTCACTGTCAGTCGCTGTCAGCAGGTGTCATCAGACTACATCTTATCTCCTATTAAATGCTTTTGAACTGTGATATAGAATTGTCCCTCTGTACACCAACTGACAACTTAGCACTAAAATCACTGAACACATCGTTATAAACGTTATAATCATTATACATTCATTATAAACACATGTGCCGCAGGTACGGGGCTATGAAATCACATACCTTTTCACAGATCCCAGTATAATTGCTA
The DNA here is from genome assembly GCA_024363135.1 of Leptodoras oyakawai. NCBI lineage: Eukaryota > Metazoa > Chordata > Actinopteri > Siluriformes > Doradidae > Leptodoras > Leptodoras oyakawai. The sequence continues at coordinate 20,768,146 of JANCOA010000040.1, forward strand.
GCCTGTCATGTTCTTGCTTGTATTTTAATATTTGCAATTAGTATTGTTTTAGATTTTAATCTATATTATTGTCGCTAATACACTTCCTAATTATTGTCAGGTCATTCTCTGGCTGTGTTCAGTTTATTTCTACGTTTTGCAATTGAATCTTACTTTCTCCTTGTTATCTAATTTTGTTTTGTTCTGTTTGTTAGAGTGTAGTCTAATGTCTATGGTGAGACTATTGTTGTTACAAGAAAGATGAAGTGCTTCAATTAGATTAAATGTTCTTTCATACATGGATTGAATAATAACAATAATATAAGAGCTCAGTAATTAAGGATAAAATCCTGAACTAAACACATGATTAAATATTCTAATGCACTGACCTCCACCAGCCCCTGTAAGATTCGCACAAACATGACACAGCCATAGTGGACCCTCGCTGCTGACGGGATGAACATATTTAGAACTGATGTCAAGAAAATGGCAGCTCCAAAAACCCTGAGAAAACATAGAGACAAACAAATTATGCATTATTTTATTTTCAGTACAAATATTAAGTGATTAGGGTTTACAATATCTCATGATGTTTATCTTATGACTATTCACCAGTACTAGCTCAGGGTGAATGAGTGACATCTACAGTTTCATTTTGACTGTGGAATTTGGCAATCAATATGTCTGTAACCAGGTCTGAAAAAAACAGCAATAAAGCCTTTATGAAGGACATTTGGTGTCCACTACTCTGAGTCATACAGCAGGAAGCCATTTTCTGATTCATTCACTTATTATCCACATACACACACACAAAATCATGTGTAAGTGACACTTGTAATATTCTAGAGGCTGCTGTTTCAGAGACAGATCTGCGACAGGATCTTTCATTATTAACTCTGTCAGCCTTGTGTCCTCTTTTTCCTGTGAGGCTTTTATTACAGGAGCTCTATCACACTTCTCATCAACACACCACACCGCTTTAACCCTTGCAGCCCTGACTGGCCATTTGTGCTCCCAATAATCTGTCTAGAAATAGTGAATTGTGTTGTATGATACTAGTTAGTGTCTTGTCTTCGACAACCTTAAGTTTCCTGGTTATCAGGGAAGATTGTGTGAAAACTAAATTTCATGCATCATGCACCTCTGGTTTGTGAATCACTATGCCAAGAGGATCGTTCTCACCTGTTTGCTGCTAGTTTGTTGGAAATGAAGCCTCCGGGAATTTGAGTGACAATGTAACCCCAGAAAAAGGAGCCATGTATCAACCCTACCGTCTCAGGGTCCCAGTCGAACTGGGCAGGCTGGAAAATAAGTATAAAACACCAAATATTAACATATGCAGTTACCAAGTACAGCATCTATCACAAAATGGAGATTCCTGTGGATGAACAGAAAGACAGAAGGAGGAAGAGAGCAAAAAAAGTGATAAAGTGTTTAACTGCTCATTTTTTCCTTTTAATCAGACCACAGGAAATTGCAATACCTAACTACACACAGTCTCATTTATAAGATTTTGTAAGATAATCTCTTGTCACTTCAGCTGAACTGGTTAATTACTTTGTCTTTTGCATAACAGACTTAGTTGATTCAAAGGAATCTGGTCTTAAGTCAAATAATTCAGCTTTGAAAAAGAGATGAAGAAAAATAGAAATATTTTCATGAACTTCCATGAACTTTCAAGATCCTGAGCTCATGTTACTGTTACTGGAATGTCACCTGTTCCCTTGTCTATGTGGGTTTCTGTTGAGTTCTCTGGTTTTCTCTGACCTCTCAAAAAATCCTGGTATGTGAATAAGCTAGTCTAAATTGCCCTTTTGTGTGAATATGTGCATGTGTGTATGCATGGTGCCCTGGGATGGACTAGTATCACATCCAATGTGTAATCCTGCTTTGTGCCCAGTGTCCCAGCTCATTTATTCACCTGCATCACAGCAGTCCCATTGATGTACACTGTGTTGTTGTTGACCATTTCTACGATGGCCACACCCAGATTGCAGCGGATACCAAATGAGATACAGAAACCCAGGCCACTGAGAATGGCAATGATGTAGCGTTTGGGAAGGCCAAAGCAGCCACAGTCGAGCAGAGGTGGGCTGTGTTGGGAAGCTGACACAGGCCTACCATCTTCCGTTAGCTCTATTGGAGCCTCCTCATCAGCGTTGGTGCCATCAATCTTCCTGCAGAGAGGTGGAACAGAAATGAGACATGATGAGAATATTTATTTCGTAACATATCTGTCATCTAAACTAGGTAGCAAAGTTTTTCATTCATTCATTCATTCATTCATTCATTTTCTTGACTGCTTATTCCTTTTCAGGGTCATAGCAGCATAGGGTGCAAGGCAGGAACAACCCTAGACAGGGCGCCAATCCATCGTAGGGCACACACACACCTAACGTGCATGTCTTTGGACTGTAGGAGGAAACCGGAGTACCTGGAGTAAACCCACGCGGACACGGGGAGGACATGCAGACTCCGCAGACAATTAATCCTGCCAGTCCTTCTTTCAACTGTTTTTCTGCCTCAGTATATGTTAGAGATTGGCATCATTAAGGTCAAAAGGTGACAAAGCATGTGGCTCCAGAAAGGTCATGGAGTGGCTCTTTCGTCACTCGCTCCCTTTTACACACATGCACACCTGATTCATTACAAAACCGCCATCTTGTTTCTTATGCTCCATCTAACAGCTAGGACTTTTCACGTTCAAATGCACACCTGAGTTCATGTCTCTCAGAAGAAGAAGAGGAATCTCTGAAAGCTTAATGGAACTATTGTAGCACTGTTTAAAATGGTTTAAAATAAATAAATATGAAGCACCCCAAAGCCTTGACCTTTCTTTCTGCTGATGTTTGTGAACCAGGTGAACTCACAGTTTTACTATTACCAGGGTTAATTTAAAGGCTGAGAAATTGGAAGAGCTCTCAAGTTCTGCTTTAGCTTACAGCTATGACAAGCATATAATGTTGTTCTACTGTTCAGCACTAAATCCTCTAAACCAGTTATATAGCAAAAGTCTATCCATTTGTCCTACTATCATTTTTGTCAAAGCTCTTCTTCTACTTCTTGTTCTTTTTCACCGATTTTGGTCAGTGACATCATAAACTTCACCAATCCACATAAAATTTGGTATGGTTGTAGCCCCTCATGTCTGATATGGAATATACAGGGGTTAGACAATGAAACTGAAACACCTGTCATTTTAGACCACAATAATTTATTAGTATGGTGTAGGG
>JANCOA010000040.1:20832102-20844406 GCA_024363135.1 Leptodoras oyakawai
AAACAGATGGACTACAGTCTGTAATTGTAGAAGTACAAAGTGCAGCTATATGGTGAGTGGAACTGAGAAAATGGACAGAAAGTGTAGAGAAAATGAGGTGGTCATAATGTTATGCCTGATCAGTGTACAGTAACCATGTTTTGGTACCAACACTGGTATTTAGAAATAAATATTCAGCTTTATTTAAACTTAATTGCCTGAAGAGGAAAGTTAGTGATTACAGATGATTTCCAGTACAAATTCATAAGTTGTAGCCAAGTTTCCATTCAAGTGACCTCTCTGTTTAAGTGCCTGTTCATATTGTCACGTCCATTAAGTACAAAATAGTGAATGGAATCTTGTCTGTTTTTACAACTCTGAGTTATAATTCCTCACAGTGCAGTTACAGTTAATCCTGGTGTGGCAATGTTGTTGAGAGTTACACATGTTGTGTGTACTTCTAGTCTTTGATTTGCCAGTCTGTCGTAATTTGGACAAAAAAATACTTCAACCTTGTCTGTTAAAACTGATCGAACTGAAATTCTGCTCAAGCATATCAAGCGTTTAAAGCTTCCGAGTTTCTGGCTGTGAATTAAATATGAAAGTGTCTCTTCTTATTCCAGACGTTTGGAAGTCCCCAAATCTAGCAGCCTGACCAAACTGGATGGCAACACATCCGAAAAGGTGATGTTCTTTTCACTCAGTGATTTTTCAGTAGCAAATGTCAGTATTGATCAACACCTTTTTGTTTAATCTCAGAGGCCTTTGGCAGTTGGAAAAAGTCCAGCAGAGGTAGGTTTTGCTCATCACCTTTTTCTTAACTCGGTTATTCTCTGAGATCCTTGTGAAATAATATTTCATGTTGCTATAGAGTCGTGCTTTCGATGAGTTCAACAAGATTACGACCCTACCACCGAAGTCTACCGGCAGCTCCCGTACTGTTGAAGATGATGCTTTTGGCACAAAGAAGGCGAGATCTTCTTTTGGACGAGGTTTCTTTAAGCTCAGAGGAAACAAGAGAACAGCCAGTGCTCCAAATCTGGGTACACTCCCTTTTTTTAGTAGTGTCGTATATAGTCATTCATCCTTAATGATTAGACATTCAGTATATAATGACAAATTACATGCAGATGTTTAGCTTTATCATCTTTAAATTTAAATCAATCTTAACAGAATTATCTGTCCAAAGAGAGAGTGTATTGTATTGTAATTGCTTCAGTGCTCACTACAGTAATAGTAAACCTGTCACTTTGAGACAATAACAGCAATAACTGGACACACCGTTTCTCAACTCTCCTTCCTTAAGGAAAACTTTGCCCGGAAACACATTCAATGTGCTTATCTTGACATATTTGTCATGTGTTTTTTTTTTTTTTTTTTTTCAGTGCTATTTTGTTGGTTTGTTTACTGTTGTTTCACTATTCCTGGGAGAAGTTAGCAGTTGTGTACTACACTAATGTCACAGGCAGATTTGCTCATGCAGTTGCTGGTGTTTTTAATAGGAAAGAAAATTATAACCATCTCTAACAGTCAGGTTGTCCTGTTAGTGCCTTAAATGTCTTTTCTCTTGTTCAGTGTCCTATTAATGGTGTTTTAGGTCTGAGAGCTGGGCAGACTGCTACATCACTCTCTTTAAGCAGAGATGATGCCTTATTCCCTAATTCTCACTGGCACAATTATCAGCAGGTAGTCGAACAGCATTATACATAATGCAGTAAAGTGAGAAAGCCGTTTAAACCAAAAAGTCAATCCAGGATTTAATAAAGTAGATCTTTTGCAGCATTCAACATGGCATGTCCATAGTTGCAAAAGCTCTAACTGCAAACAGAGTCCATGCAGTTAAAGTAGTGTACTGTATGTCTGCTGTACACAATAGTGATGTCGGCAGGGGTGGCTCAGTGGTTAAGGTGTTGGGTTACTGAATAGAAGGTTGGAGGTTCAAGCCCCAGCACCACCAAGCTGCCACTGTTGGGTCTCTGAGCAAGGCCCTTAACCTTCAACTGCTCAGTTGTGTAAATGAGATAAATGTAAGTCACTCTGGATAAGAGTGTCTGCCAATTGCCATAAATGTAAATGTCGTCCAAACTTTAAATGCCACTTTACGGTACATCTGAAAAGCCATTTTGTTTTTCATGCATGGTTTTTTCCATCCTTCTAAGAGCAGCATTGGTAAATTCAGTACCCTGCTGAATTTTCTGACGACTTTGGTCCATTTTGTCATTCCACTCATGCCACTTTACCAGAAGGAGCCTGCTGGGTTTGCAGAATATGGAACTGCAGCGCCTTCCAATACCATGCTATTCCAGAACCACATTCCTCCACTTATCCACTCTCACCACATTCACACAACTGTATTCCCATACACATGGACCAGATATAACCTGGACTGTTATAGGCAACAGAACTGACTCTGAAGTGCAGCGTTCGTCTATTAAATGTCTCCCTGTTATTCAAAAACTGTTGCCTTGTGCATTGATTGTTTTTCGGCTATAACTATTCTTTCATTCTGGCCAGATGTTATTTGCGCTGATGTCCTGTAGCTGTGTTTAGAGTGTTTGTTGTAGGGTTGTTTTCACTGGCATACATTATGAATGCAAATGTGTTCTTGTTTTGAATTAGCACAAACTATTTCTTGTGAAATCTTGACAACACTTGGAGTTGTGCTTGTCAGTTCCTTGCAGCAGAATATAACTTGTTGATTATGTACTTTCTGCTGTGTGTGTGTGTGTGTGTGTGTGCGCGCACTTGTTTGTACAGCTGAGACGGAGCGTGACGGCATGGACCATCTGGACCTTGCAGGTATGCCACAGAAGTCAAGCAACAGTGACAGCACAAACACACTATCCAGCTGCCCAGAGGGCAAGAAGAAGTCTAAGGGAATCAAAGCATTCATAGGAAGGTGAGTAGACTGTCTTAAACACTGAAGCACATACAGAAGGTTGCATATACTCATCATAGACATGAAGGTCATGGCAATGTTAGGCTTTCAGTGATTTTCTTTGAACTGTTTTTTTTTTTTTTCCTGAAAAATCAAGAATTTGTTGCACAAGTTTTATTTATTTTTATTTTCTGAAATCAACACAGGATCAAGTTATGCATACATTTTACATACAGTACACCTAATATTTGGTTAAATGTCCCTTAGCAAGTTGCGTCGTGACCTGTTGCTTTTGGTAGCCATCAGTAAGCTTCTGAAAGAATTCTGGTTGGATATTTGATGTTCTTTTAAGAATTGATAGAGTTCCATTAAATTTCTTGGTTTTCTGGTACAGACCAGACTTTTAAGTCTGTATATTTTCACGGAACGTCATCCCAAAAGCTTTGTCTGCCTGCTTTATCCATTTGGGGTCATTGTCCTGTTGGAACACCCAGTTGTGTCCAAGTTTCAGACATCTAGCTGATGGTTTGAGGTTATGCTGAAGAATTTTGAGGTAGTCTTCCTTCTTCATTATTCCTTACACTTTATGCTCTGGGGCTGCCATAGGAGCCGGTACCTTGCACAATGCTGCCACCACCATGGTTTACAGCTGATGCAGTGTACTTAGCAGAGTTGAGTGCCTCAGCTTTACTTGTCCAAACATATCTCTGGGCATTGTTGCCAAACAACTCATTCTTTTAGCTGAGCTTTAAGGTGTTGACTTTGGAGCAGGCCTTCTTTCTTGAATGGCAGTCTCTTAGTCCATGGTGATGTAAAACATGCTTGGGTATAGACACCGACACTGGTGTTCCACCAGATTCTGTTTCATGGTGTGCCTGTGCCTTGGTGCTTCTGAACCAATTTCTGTATGAACCAGTTTCCTCTCCTCTGAGGGTAACATTTTGGGTCTTCTTCCAGACCTTGGCAAAGTGGCTACCCCTCCCAATAATTGTATTGCACACATTTGTTTGAACTGATGATCTTGGAACCGGTAATTGTTTAGAAATGGCTCCAAGAGACATTCCTGATTTGTGAAAATTTAGGAACATCTTTCTCAGATCCTCAGAGCTCCGTAGACTTTCCCATTGCGTATTGGTCAATCTAATGAGTGCTGTCCAACAAACCCTCAACAAAACCCCAAAATACACACCAAATTCAAATGAATACAAGTTTCTTCTGACTGGCCACTTTCGTCCTATAGTGAAGCTTTTCTGTCCTGTTGGGCGTGGTCAGGTCATGATGGCTCACTACATGGTTTGATGAAAATACAAAGGTTGTAAATCATATGTGATTGTACACTCATCATATCTCAACCCAGTTGAAGACCTCTGAGAGATTTTGGGGTGATGTGTTAGACAGCAGTCTCCACCACCACAATCATCAAAACACAACTGATTCAATTAATTAGTGACATACCTATATGTATGTGTAGAGGCTTTGCTTCTGCTGTAAATATGCATTCTGTATCATTGACCAAACTGGTATACTCTACTCCTCATTAAAGGCTTACAAGAAGTCAGTCAACCACATTCACCTTGGATGACAACATATCAGAGAACGAGTTCAAGCGGGGAGGAGTCCGAGCCACAGCCGGTCCCAGGCTGGGATGGTCACGTGACCTGCACAACACTAACAGGTCAGTCAGTTTTCATATGCACATGTAGGCTGCTCTTGCTGATCAAATCCAACTCTAATATATGTGAAGAGAGCACTCCCTGGTGGTAAGCCAAAGCCCTCATGTACATCAAGAATGCCTAGGCAGTCTTCCTATAAGAGATCAACAGTAAAAAAAAAAAACTCACTCAGTATGAATTTCGAATGATTGTCATTTACAGTCACTCACATAAGTGAGTACTCCCCTCACATTTCTGCAAATATTTTATTATATCTTTTCATGGGACAACACTATAGAAATGAAACTTGGATATAACTTAGTCAGTGTACAGCTTGTATAGCAGTATAGATTTATTATCTTCTGAAAATAACTCAACACACAGCCATTAATGTCCAACAAAACTGAGTTCCCATCACAGTGAACATGTCCAAATTGTTCCCATAGTGTCAGTATTTTATGTGAACACCATTATTGCTGGTGGACACCCAACGCTCCTCCACCTTCCACTTGAGGATGCCCCACATTGTACTCTATTGGGTTTAGGTACGGAGACATACTTGGCCAGTCCATCACCTTTACTTTCAGCTTCCTCAGCAAAGCAGTTGTCATCTTGGAGGAGTGTTTAGGGTCATTATCATGTTGGAAATCTGCCATGGGTTTTCAAGGGAGTGGATTGTGCTCTGCTTCAGAATGTCACAGTACATGTTGAAATTCATTTATCCCTCAATGAACCACAGCTCCCTAGTGTCAGCAACACTCATGCAGCCTCAGATCATGATGCTACCACCACCATGCTTGACCACTGGGTGACAAGAAAGAAATGGCATTTTTTGGACCCAAAGCACCAAATTTAACAACCCTGCACCCCAATCACACCTGGAACTTGACAAGACACATGACACCAGGGAGGGACAATGACACAATTGGGCACAATTTGGACATGTTCACTGTGAGGTGTACTCACTTGTGTTGCCAGCTATTTGGACATTAATGGCATTATACAAGCTGTACACTGACTACTCTAAGTTGTATCTAAGTTTCATTTCTACAGTGTTGTCCCATGAAAAGAGATAATAAAATATTTGAAGAAATGTGAGGGGTGTACTCACTTCTGTGAGTGACTGTACATATTTGTTTTGCAGTGTTTAGTGATAATGATCAGAATCCACACCCCTCCCCCCCATCTCGCACTAATAAGATTTCAACAGATGCTCTCGTTTCGACTCAGATTTCCAGTTTGAAACTTGCGCTTATGCTTTATGTCGAGGTTAATGGAGTTCAAATTGCGTTCATTAGCGTGAAATAAAATGTCAGTGTAGGTTTGACTTCCTTTAGAGTTAAATATATTTATTAGAAATGTGGTGACAATTCTTCAGTGGAAAAATGGTTAATAACATACTTTTGGCGAGAAGAAGAGAAAGCCTAAGCTAAAAATGTTGATTACATATGCTACACCAAAGTGTTAACTCTAACAAACAACTGTGAAAAACGTCGCCTGTGTGTGGAAACATTTCACCGTTTCTACAATGGATAGAGACAAGACGTTTTCTAAAACCACTAAATGGACTGCTGTTTTAGTTTTTACTGTTTACAGAATTTACTTTTATACCTATTTGAGGCTAGCACTTCTGAAAACATATTTCAGTTCAGGAAGTCTTTATGACTATATACAGTATCCAAGGGTTTTCCCAGGCCACCAGACCTCATAAAGGTGCACAGTTTTGAAAAATCTGACACATTTTCTTATGCTTGCCTTCCTGAAATTGCGTGTGCTTTTATGTTTCAGTGAGGTGGACGCTCCATTTGCACGTTGGACCCGAGAGCAGGTGTGTGACTGGATGCAGGATCAGGGACTGGGACTGTACGTGAACCTGGCCAGACAGTGGATTTCCTCAGGACAGACTCTCCTGCAGGCTTCTCCACAGAACTTAGAAAAGGTGAGCATTCATTTCATTATCTAGGGACCTACAGGGATGGTGCAAACTGAGGGAATTTTAAATTTTTTAATTTTTTGGATGATATATGCTGCTTATGATTTGAATACTTGGTTTGAGGATAGTTACATTGCAGTTGCATCTCTACAACCAGACCAAGGGGAAAGCACTCTCCCCTGAGTCCTGGAAAAAAATACTATGAATAATGTGATGCTAGCGCAGCTTTAATGGGTCCTCGGTAGAGAAAATTCTGGTTTAATTTTTTTTTTTATTGTTTAAATACAATTTTTTAATTGTGAAGTCAACGCTGTAAAGAAGAATTAACTATGTAAATAACCTGCAGACTTTGTTAGTCCCCTTTACTCTGTTCTCTAATGGTCATACTATTTGGGTGGTGCAGCATTCACACTGATGTGGTGGTGGTATGTTATTGTGTGTTGTGCTAGTATTAGTGGATCAGACACAACAGTGTTGCTTGAGTTTTTGAATGATCCACCATCCAAATAGTACCTGATCTGTGCTGGTCCTGTGGGGGTCCTGACCATTAGAGAACAGAGTAAGTGCAGCTAAGTGGAACTGAGGAAATGGACAATAAGTGTAGAGAAAAGGAGGTGGTCATATTGTTGTACCTGATCGGTGTTTATATATACAGATAGTCATTGTGTTACACCACTACTTGGTGTGTGTGTGTGTGTGTGTGTGTGTGTGTGTAGGAGCTGGGCATCAAGCATCCTCTCCACAGGAAGAAACTACAACTGGCCCTACAAGCACTGGGCTCTGAGGAGGATGACAACAAGGGCAAACTAGACTACCAGTGGGTGACAAGTAAGAAATGGCTTTTCCGATTTCCACTGTCTAGTTTTCCACACGGTTTTATGTTTCATTAAGCAATTGTGCGGTTTTTTCCCCCCTCTTTTATATTTATTTCACTTCATCCAGGGTGGCTTGATGATATCGGACTCCCTCAGTACAAAACTCAGTTTGATGAAGCCAGAGTGGATGGACGAATGCTGCACTACATGACCGTGGTGAGTTTGCCTGTCTCAGTACCAGCAGGCAATTTTGTACACCTGTTGTCTGTCACTGCATTGCAAATATGTACATTTCCCACATGAATCCTCTCATAAATATATGTGCAGGGGTGGTTAGAGGTTACAAATCAGTAGCTTGCTTAGAATTGCTGACTTTTTGTGGAGGACACGCACACAGTGTGCTACATTAGAAACTTTCTCTGGAGAGTATAATGATCATAAACTCATTTGATTTCCTTATTATGTATATTATGTTTATGTATTACATAAACACTAACAGACTAGTCTGTCATACATTATTACTGTACCACAAGACTCCAAGACTAGGTAGTACACTGGAGCTGTTAGTTACCCAGTGGGCTAGCTTAAGAATTTCTGATTTGCCCACCCTTTATTTGAATGCAGCACAGTTTGACTACGTTTAACAGTGACCTTTGTTGTGCTGGTCAGGATGATTTGCTGTCTCTGAAAGTGGGCAGTGTGTTGCATCACCTCAGCATTAAGCGAGCAATCCAAGTGCTTCGCCTCAACAATTACGAGCCCAACTGTCTGCGCCGCAGACCCTCAGACGAGGTATGTATGTGCTGCTGAAATTTTCCGTCATATGGTATTCCATTAATGCTTCGTATAAATAATGTTCTTTCCGCCTGTGTCTTCATAGAACAACATCACTCCTGCTGAAATCTCTCAGTGGACCAATCACCGTGTCATGGAGTGGCTGCGTTCTGTAGATCTGGCAGAATACGCACCCAATCTGAGGGGCAGTGGAGTCCACGGAGGCCTGATGGTGAGCTATATGGAGGAGGACCACAATCCTGCAAGTGTTTGAAAAATGAAGAGACTTGAATGGGCATGCGTTTTGTTTCTTCAGGTTCTAGAGCCTCGCTTTAATGTGGAGACAATGGCGCTGCTTCTGAACATTCCTCCCAACAAGACTTTGCTGCGAAGGCACCTGGCTACTCATTTTAACTTGCTGGTGGGCTCAGAGGCTCAGCAGTCGAAGCAGGAGTGTATGGAGAATCCTGACTACACTTTACTCACTGCAACCGCTAAGGTCAAGGTACAGCTCACTAATCACACTACAGGACATAACAAGTTTGAACTCTGGTTGCCATTGTCTTTGTCTTTCGTTTGTTTAATGTCCCGTAACTCTCATTCTGTGTTGTACTTAGCCACGAAAACTGGCGTTTGGGAGCTTTGGGACTTTGAAGAAGAAGAGACAGGAGGAGAGCGAGGAGTATGTGTGTCCCATGGACGTGGAAATGCCAAAAGGGCACAGTTTCCAAAAGGGCTTCAGAGGCATGGAGCTACACATTTACGAGGACGAGCTCGACCGACTAGAACAGGTGGAGTTATTAGGACCAATCAAGGACATCAGTTATTTTAATCTGTACACCACAAGACAGAACTGTCATTGACTATTTTCCGGGTGAGAGTGTACTGTGGCCGTTTTTGTTGCACGTTCTTGCTTTTTTTTTGTTGCCTTGTTTCCATTTGTCAAAAATTATCCGCACTCTGCTTATATTAAAACTTCCACTACGAGCCTGAGAGTAAACAGCAGACTATGGAATGGAGACATGTTCAGTCGCTGACAATAAACAGGTGCAAAAGTCGACCATCAGCTGGAAAGTTGATGCTTACAGTTTTCTGGGATTCTCTAGGGCTGGTATTGGAACATTATCAGGAAAAAAGGTTTGACGATCAACAGTGCTCATTACAGTGAGATGCTCAGTTACAGTGAACACAGAGGACTGCTATCCAAGGCTGTTGGGTTGTCGCATGAATCCATTTTGAGGTGTTAAAGCATCCTTCCTATAGTCCTGATCTCGCCCCATCGGACGAGTTTATCTCTTGTTTGGTCCCACGAAAGAAGCCCTACGAGGATGAAGATTGACGTCTGATGAAGAAGTGAAGACAGCGGTGCATTTGTGGCTCGTAGCTCGGCTTAAAGCATTTTTTAATGGACAGATGTAATACTGTAGTACTGTTTTAGTACTATTTTGTGTTTTTGTTTCTTTGGCTAAAATTGTACTGTGGCCCCAAGTATGAGAAAGTAATAGATTGGAGTGCTTTAATTTTTTTGTATTCACAGATGGAGGACTCGGAGGGAACAGTGCGACAAATTGGAGTTTTCTCAGAAGGCATCAACAACTTGACGGTAAAAGGACAAGAAGTTATACATGACATTTTTATTAAACATTTTAGAATGTGTACTGAATGCAAACATTTTGTGATTCAGAGTATGCTGAAAGATGACGAGCTCTTCAAGGAGATTGTAGCATCGTCCCCCAACCCCAGCATGACTGACGACGATTCTAATGTTTGAAGAGGTTTTTTTGGGCACAATTGCCTATAGAGGTGCTGCTGTGATCAGAACTGACTGTGCCAACCTTTCTGCCCATCTCTCTCTCTCATTATCTCTCTCTCACTCTGCCAGTGCTCACTATACCTTATAACTGTATTCACCTTATAAGTGTATTCACCTTCAACTCTTATAAAAAAAAAAGAACCACAATACAGTATTTGCAACAGTACAGTGCAGAGATGGTGTCCTTGTTTAAGCTCAAATACGTGTCCGGGTTGGGAATGTCTCCCTTGAGCAGGTGTAAGCAGAAGTGTATTGAATTTGTATGATTACAGTGTAGTTGTACTTCAGTGACATATTTTTAAGCAGAGTTTTTAAAAAGGGTAAAAAGTGGCAGCCCTACTGTAGTTTGCCTCCCAACTGGGGACTGGAGATTTTGTGCAGTTTTTTCTACTGGCCTTCCACTCCCAACTGTTGTGTCCATTATGGCAAACGGAGCACAATGACACTTTTAGCTTCTGAATAATAGAATTTATTGTAGGACATTATATTAAAAAAGAGTACAGTTTTTTAAAGGCACCCCTATTAAACACTCCTAGTAAGAATTGCCAAATTCCACAATGACATCCGCCATATTTATATTTTTCTTAAAAGCTTCTCACAGTATTTCATAGATTTGTACAAGGTCAAGTTGACCCTGAATGCTGTGTATACTCATGCCCATTGATGGCTGTGTTTGTATGCAATATCTTAAAGGCTATGAAAATTCAGTACGAGTGAAGGAATGGTATACACAGATATGTATAAAACATAAACCTAACCAGGATAAAGACATTACTGAAGATGAAATGTAATGAAAGGTCAGTACAGTGTATTGGACACCCTATTTGTACAGTTGCATGTTATTTATGCTTGTCTCATATTTTCATATTGTGCATCAGTTAACATATCAAAATTGTTCTTATTATTCATCGGAGCAGTGGTTTTTTTGGCAGCATTACTTGTGTGTTGTATTATGCTCATTTGTAAAAGGTCAATAAATTAAAGCATAGCACAGTCTCATTTCTTGATACCTTGGAGTGTTTTTCTGTATGTTGATGTTTTTTCTTTTCCTGACTATCTTAGACCTAAATAATGGTCTTATAATGAAGTTACTGCCTCTTACAGAATAATTATGGATTTGACTGGATTAAGCCATAATCTAAGACAAATCGGTGTAGAGCGGAAAATCTCCTTCTCTAGAACATAAAATATCATTTACAATTATGCCATTTGGCAGACGCCCTTATGAAGAGTGAGTAATTCATTTATACAACTGAGCAGTTGATGGTTAAGGGGTCTTGCTCAAGGACCCAACAATGGGAGGTTGGTGGCCAATCTCTTAACCACTAGAAGCTAAGAGCCTTAACTCCAGTACAAGGGGATTTCAGTAGAAGCCAGATTTTTGTGTTTCCCAATCCTACTCCTGGAATTCTCTGACTGGTATGTGATTCAGTCTTTTTCCCTATTCTTATACACCGGATTTACCGTTTTCTTACATCTGGTAATAACAGTGGTATTCATTCAATTCTAGATTGGAGAGGGCTGAACATGTTCTGAGACAATGCCACATGTTCAAAAATTGTGATTGTCAGGTCTAGATTAACAATCCAGCACATGGAGAGATGGCAGTCTCCACTTTGCTTGAAAGTTCAGTGCATGGACTCACTCACGGTTAACCTTGCAAAGAGAAGCATACTTGCCAGGAGAGCGTATTGACACAGCTTATACGTTGTTGTGGAGAGTGGTGTCTGCACCCAGAAGTGGTATCTTCCAGATCTGGATAAGGTGAGGCAAAGCACAGTTGGATCGTGTCCCAAATCAATTCACTGTTGACTATGGTTCGACCTAGCAGAGTTGTACAGTCTACTGGAACACAACACACTGGCCCACAACTGTATACAGTATCCACTTCCACCTGTACCACTGAATTTGCACAGAATGCATCAGTGCTTCCTAATGCTTCAACAAGTAAGCAGAACACTGAGATATTAACTCTGCAAGGTTGTTGTGTGTTAAAAAAAAAAAAAAAACATTTCATGGTAAGAACTTTAATTCTGTTTTCAACTGAAGGAGATTTTTTTAAGATGTCATTTTCATTCCCCTTTTAATAACTGGTGATATTTAAAATGTTCGTATGTTTATAAATAATATAATCACATAGTCAGATGCAAAAAAAAACAATTTGTTATTATACAGATCATGTTATTTGTTCAAAAGCTCTAATTACAGTTTTTTTTTTTTTTATCCTAAGCATCTCTCATGTCCTTGTGGGTTTCATGAAGCTGCTGGATAACTATGAAAGGTCCACCGGTGTAGCTGATGAGACAGCGGAGAGTGACTGGAAAAAGGAATGAAAATGAAATACTTGCATATTATATCTTTTTTATGTTCTACTGTATATTTAGTGGGCGGCACGGTGGCGCAGTGGATAGTGCTGTCGCCTCACAGCAAGAAGGACCCGGGTTCGATCCCCGGGTGGGG
>JANCOA010000040.1:20904805-20920371 GCA_024363135.1 Leptodoras oyakawai
CCCACCCGGGGATCGAACCCGGGTCCTTCTTGCTGTGAGGCGACAGCGCTATCCACTGCGCCACCGTGCCGCCCCAATGGTCAGTTATTTAAATTCAATTTGACCTGTCATGCTTTTTAACAAAGCAGCTTTACAGGAATATCAGAACAATTCACACGAGGAAGACATCATTAGAGAAATGAATGGAGTCAAAATGGAACCCTTTCTCAGACAGCATACTTGAATGTAATTTCCAGTATACCTGTACGCTTAGAGAAGTGTAGTTTATTCTCCGTTATACAACACATGCTCCGACCAAATGCTTATATGGGAGTAGAACAGCACTGGGACTTTTTAGTCTACTGCTGTGTCCCAATTTGCTGGCTGCTTCCATCAAAAAGGCCGGACTGAAATGAGATGGTTTGCTCTATGGCAGAGTTCCTGGATCCTCACTGGAGCTTGTAGAACTACAGCCTCACAGCTGTACTGATATTCAGTATACCAACATGATGTTGAGTGTGATTATTGTTTAATTATACATCATATTATATGATGTCTAAACTGGTACTTGTTCTAAATATAAAATGAAAAACACCAATCGATTAGTTGATCGTGTTAATTCATCCCTTAAATGTGTGTTTTACAGCCACAGGTGAAATTAGGGATTTGTTTATTAGAACGTATTCTGCACTAAATCCTTGCAAATGTGAGCATTTGTAAACCGTGCAAGTGCATCATGCGTATTTCTACTACTCTCACTCTCTCTCATTAGAGACTTTGGTAAGAGCAGACTGCCTCTGTGTTGACCTTTCTGTCAAACACCAGCAAAGGCTGGCGAGGCTGCAGTACGAGGAGCCGCTGCGTTGCTCCGAGCACGTTCCTTACCAACCGCTTCATTAAGGCAAGAATCTCTCGCTGCTTCCTTCTGCCTCATTTACAGCTGGCCTTCCTCTAGACTGCAGCATTCAGCAGGAGTGAATGCGAGCCGCTGTCGCACCGGCCGCCACATCAGTCCTGCTGCCTTAATTACCAGCTAATTGGCACACACAGCGTGCTTTTGGTCCTTTGCGCCGCATATTCAGATTTTTCTTTTTTACCTTGTAAATACATATACGTGTCTCTTTTATACACGGCCGTCTGTATTCAACAGGCGTGTCGACCGTTATCGCAAAATACGAAGTAAACAGGGAAATAAGAAGTGAACATTAGCTCAATTAAGGGGGTTTTGCTGTGTGTGTGTACATGTATTTAACTGCTTGTGAGGACTTGGAGGACTGAATACCCTCACATTGTTAGAACAGTGTCAAATGTCCTTACATTTACTCAATGCTCACAAAAAAAACAATTTTTACAGATTTATTTATAAAAACATCCCAGTAAATCTTGACATGACTGTGCAATAGCATGTTCTTCATATCGGATTATACGGTGAAGATCCTTTATCGATTTTGCACCCACGATTAAAGAAAGAGCCGACGCCCTGTGCAATTCATCATTCAATGCCTTCCGGGCTCAGGCAAACAATGTCATCGTGTAAACCGAAACATCCTTGTGCACTCAAGATAAAAAGGATATTTTTTCTGTCCCTTGTTCCTGTATACTTATCGACAATTACTGTATTTACTGCTGTCCCGTGAGATTCGTGTAATCCCGTGCAATCCGTCATCCTATTGGAGGCTTTTAGACGAGCGTCATATCAGAGGTCACTGCCAAACCCGGTCAGTCATCTGCTGTAAATTGACCATCAGAACATGCTGAGAATAGTACGGTGTAAAGCTGTCTCAAATGAGGCAGCACGTTTCCTTCTTATCACTGCGTTTAAGGTCTGCACAAACGTAGGGAAACGTCAGAGACACAGAGGGAAGATATGTGTGGCGTTGAATAAGTTTGCAAACACCAGCAGACGTCATTGTTGCTGTCCATCTGTAGGGTGGTTGGGGCGTAATGAGCAGCGTGTGCCCAAGAGAAGCAGATTCCTTCCTCAAAAGGATCCTTCTTTCTTATTCTCCTCACCTATTCTCTTCAGTGAGGAGAAAGGAGGTGATGTGGTGAGGGCAGAGGGACAGTCACCAGTTTCCCCCCAGTATGGCTGCTCAGGAGACAGCTCAGCGCCCTACAAGAATGTTCCCCCACCCTCCTACTGCTTGACTCGCTCCAATTAGCACTGACTCAGGCCCACCCCCAACACACTCGCTCATACTCATACTTCTGCTCCCTACTTCATCCTCTGTGGAACTAATTAGTGGGTGTGATTTTTATGGACAGGAGCGGCATCTTTGTTCTTCGTGGCAAGCAGAATCATTATCCAGTGCTTATAACTTGCATAGAAATCATCACTTTTTCAGAAAGAAGTATTGATGAGTGCATAGGGCATTGAGATCAGAAATAATGTGTCTCCCTGTCACATGCACTAAGGGCATAACATGCTTTGACGGTCTTACAAAAAAACGATCAGTCCGTGTTTTAAAGCTTTTCAGAAAAGTGTAAAGTTTCATCATATTGTGTTTAAAATGCTCAGCTTTATTTGACCTTGGCATAACCATGAATTGGTGACTAACCTGGAAATTAATTAGCCCATCATTTATTTGCTGCACATCCCAAAAATGAATGTAATTGAGCTGTTTTTTAATGCTTTGATTGGATAACGTTGTGATAATCTTAGGTTTTGCTTTGATTGGATAATGCGCTGATGAATCATCTCAGCCTGTTCTAGTGACACATAGTGCAGATATAATTGGATTAGCGTGAAGGAGCAGCCGCGGCTTTGAAGAGATTAGAACGAGTACTGATCCTGTAATTAAACTGCAAAGCGGGGGGAAGGTAGGGCGTGCACAGCTAAAGGGCTGGGTTCAGGGTGTGTGTTTGAAGGGCTGTCTTTGGGGGCCATGATTCCAAGGGCTCTTATGTAGCCGGATGTGAAGGAAAAGAAAGATGTCCTACACATCAACAGGCCTATTTAGAGGAAGGACCTCAATGGTATTACAATGGCTGACACAATGGGTTGCTTTCAAAGAGCAGGTGGATTGTAGTGACAAATTGGTGACTTGAAAAACTACATTCATGAGATGTGAGCACAACAACTGCATCAAATGGTTACTCCAAGCTGCAAGTCGTGACTGTCACCATTAGTGATATGCTCCGTTTTGTGTAGTGAAAGTATATTTACAGGAAAATGCTTACATATTTAAATCCATATACTTGGATTTCTCATGCATTTGTGTCTGAATGTCGGGCGTAATTTAATGATCCTTTGAAATCGTTTGTAAATGATCATTCACACTTCATCTTCTGAGTAAATTCCTGACTGCACTGTTCTCGTCCTGCAGGCAGCAACTGATCAGGCCAATGGGAGTGAGGAAGGATGGCACACTAGCTCCCCTAGAGGAGGCGATACACACATGCAACGCTCCAGAGAGCAGCGACTCGGACCTGGATTAAGACTGGCTCTCACTCACTCACTCACTCACTGAACCTACATGAAGTCAGCGCTGGATATAAAAAGAAATGATAAACTTGTAATCAGTTTGTGTTGGCAACCATAATGTTTGTGCCACTTTGATCGTTAAATCACATAAACGGCGCCTTATGTTATTTGAAGTGCAATGAACACTTAACAAGTATTTAGACCTAACAGGGATTTAGAAAATGTAGACTGTTAATATTATCTTAGGGGTGACACGGTGGCTCGGTGGGTAGCACTGTCGCCTCACAGCAAGAAGGTCCCGGGTTCGATTCCCGGATGGGGTGGTCTGGGTCCTTTCTGTGTGGAGTCTGCACGTCCTCCCCGTGTCCGTGTGGGTTTACTCCGGGTACTCCGGTTTCCTCCCACAGTCCAAAGACATGCACGTTAGGTTGATTGGTCTAAAGTGGCCCTAGTGTGTGTGTGTGCCCTTTGATGGTTTGGCGCCCTGTCTAGGGTTGTTCCTGCCTTGCGCCCCATGCTGCACGGCTCTCTCGTCACCCTGAAAAGGAATAAGCGGTCAAAAAAATGAATGAATATTATCTTGGAAGTGTAAATAGGACAGATAGCACAGGCTACTCTTGCCACTCTAGTGTATGGCTCTTTACAGAAGGTGGGTGAGCAGGCACACGTCTGTAAGCATATTGTAGTTGACTTGAAAAGACTGAAGGCGCAGGCTACAAAGTGAAAAAGCTCATCTGTAGAAATCACTGAATGTCTTTAATCACTAGCGTGGCTTTAAAGACACGGGTACGTACGCTCCAGGCTCGTTTTTATCATTTTAGCATGACTTCGTTGCTTCGATAGTACATTTGGACAATCTTAGTAAGAATAAGAAATCAGTTTTTAGCATAAGATTAAGCCATAGAATAATTTTTTTTGAAGGTTTAAACGGTTAATGGATGGAGTATTAAGTAAAGTGGGTTTGTTCATAATGCTGATGAGAATGCTGGAATCACAAAGGTCTGAAAACCTTTAATTTATAAATTAAATATAAAGAAAATTTTAATTTATAAATACAAAGTGTGTAAAAAATACTTTAAAGCTTACAAATAAAATAATGCCTCTGTAACACTGAAGCACAAATGATCTGTAGATCCTTTCATTCACTGACGTTTGAACATTTAGCTCTTCGTTTCTGTTTGAGCCTTATTCCTCATGAGTGGGCCACCATGTGCCTCTTGTTCAAATCTGTAAATAAAAATGTATATTTACATTACGCTGGCCTTGAAGAGAAATCTAATGTTCAGCTGCGGGAACATCACATTTTCTGACTAATATAGATTTAAGAAAGGATTTTCTGGTTTCTGCTTTTTCTGGTGAAATTTATTTCAAGGTTGTTGGTTTTTTTTTTAGCTTAATAGTAGCTTTATCCAAAAAAATAAATAAAAAAAAGTGAAGGAAGCCATTTTTATTTCAGATGGGTCGCTGAACATTTATCTGTTTGTGCCTCCACTCCTTTGGACTTTAAGCCAAACTTTGCTTTATGAGTAATCACTGTTTTCTTATAAATCAGACGGTGTGGTGACGAGATCAATGTAAATTGCATGGAACTGAAGCAAACCCTTATATGATTTAAGAAATGTTTCCATGTTTTAATACTCTTTTGATTGTAACTCTACAACTCAAATATTCCTGAAACATTTGTGGAATTCTAATATAATAGACTGGTATTTTGAATAGCTGTGTGGTTTTCTTTTTATTTTGCCAATTATGCACCTGTATGATAATATACCAAGTGTGTGTAAAATCTGTCCTTTTTTTATACTGTTAAGACTTTAAATATAACTGTTAAAAACATTTAAATTCGGCATTTGTCTGGTCTGTGTTCTGTTCAACATCTTGTTGGCTCTTTGTAGACAAATGCTGATATGCACTCAAGTGCACAATCTAACAAGATGCATCATCACTGATTTGACAGTTCCAAAAACATATATACATTTAAACATGGCCTCTTTTTCAGTATGAATCCTAAAAGATACTTACAAAAACAGGCAAAGGGAGGGGTTAATAATAATACAATGTAATGTTTTCAGAAAAATGAACAGGCAGGCAGAACTTAAAGTACTTTTAATAAATCATCATCAGAACTGGACAGACACAATGCATGTAACTTTTAAAAACAAAAATAGAGCAGCATCTGGGAATCCAGAACACGACTTTCCCCCAAACTGTTTAGAATACGGAGAATGCAACCCGACACTGAACAAATCCATCATCCGGCAGACCTTACCTGACTTCTCATAGTACCTAGGAACCAAAAGACAGGTGTGTGCGATCAGGACTACGTGATCGTTATTTAATCGACTGTGCAAAATGTAATAATTGTTTTCTCTCAATTACACACTGGCCGTTTCTCTCTCTCTCCCTCACACACACACACACCCCTACTGACAGCCATTTACTCACACGGACACAAAGAAGCAAATACACATTCTCACACAAACACATACGCATACATACACAGCAGCAGGATATTGGCTCTTTGTTGCCAAGCAGAGACATTTATTAGAGTTTGGGAGGGAGGCCCCAGCTTGGAGACCGCAGTGCCTGTGAAAACACACACAGCGGGACACTACACACTCAGGAGGTCACGCCTCTCATGCTAATTTAGCACTGTCTTCTCGGGGCTGGACGCGCTCCAAGTTCCACAGAGGACACTTTGACCCAGCGCACATACGTGGACACGTCTATGCCATGGGTTTATCCGTCACCATTCCTACTTTCTATCTTGTAATTGGATCACGGTTACAACTCGAAACAGATGGAGCTCCATGTATGTAGACACATAGTTTATATTAATAATTAATAATTATATTAATAATATCCTATTAAAATGTTCACAGAGGTTAAAAAGTGCCTTCGACCGGTCAAGAAGAGACACCCACATAATGATGATGTTAAACAAAAAGAAGCATAACGCGGCCCGTATCAGAATACTCCGTGCCAGGACGTGACTGTAGTGAGTCGCTAGCTCAAGTGCTCTTGCTGTCCGTCTCTGACGAGTCGCTCTCTTCGCTGGTGCTGCAGGAGCAGGCTCTGTCTGACTGAGGACCAGATATCACCATGGGAATGGTCTGCAAATCCTAAAGGAGATCAAATGGAGGATGTAAAATCTAATGCCAAAGAGTCAGAGCAAAGAACAGTGTGGCACAGCAGAGAGGCGTGTCCTCCTCCAAACTTCTTTTCTAATCCTAGACTCAGAAGCGCCACCTAGAGCTCACTTAGTGTACCCTGTTCTTTTGGGTTCTCAATAGAGAAACACATCTCTCTGCACTTCCGTGTCAGCAAGATATGGTCACTGGAGTGAAAGGCAGCTCATGTCCTTAAAATGTTCGTTTTTGTGGAAATTAAAGTCTCTAGCATTGGATTGGTCGGTTGGAATGTCACTTAAAATCACTGCATGCTGTAATTTCTGCCTGGAGTATTACGTAATATAAAAATAGTGTACGTTTTCTTTAGCTACATTTGTTATAACCAACACAGACAGCAACCTGAAATCAGGACTGAACGGTAATAAAAATGAGCAACACGTACTAGTAATATTTATTCTTAATGCCATAGTTACACTCCAATACTGCTTTAGTAGGAGTAGGAATGATTTAAAACTGTAATTCCATTTTTTTTTGGCTGGATCTACTGTACTTATAAGGAATTAAACCAATCACAAATAAGCATTTTCTAAGGTCCTTGTAAACAACCCCAATTCCAAAGCAATGTGTAAAATGTAAATAAAAACAGATTTGCAAATCTCATAAACCCTTATTTTATTCACAATAGAATACAGAACACATATCAGATGTTGAAAGTGAGACATTTTACCATTTCATGAAATGCATTTGTTCATTTTGTGTTACACGGCAGCAACACATCTCAAAAGAGTTGGGACGGGGCCATGTTTACCGGTGTGTAGCACACCTGCTTCTTTCAACAACAGTCTGTAAATGTCTGGGAATTGAGGAGACCAGTTGCTGGAGTTTGGGAGAAGAACGTAGTCCCATTCTTAACTGATGTAGGATTCTAGCTGCTCGACAGTCCTGGGTCTTCTTTGCTGGATTTTTCCTATCATGATGCACCAGATGTTCTACTGGTGAAAGGTCTGGACTGCAGACAGGACAACCTCTGCAGACCCTTCCTTCTGAGACACACTGCCTCTCAAAAATGCTCTTTTTATACCCAGTCATGTTACTGACCTGTTGCCATTTAATTTAATGCCATTTCTTTTTTTTATTAGTACCACTTACTTTTCCAGCCTTTTGTTGCCCCGTCCCTACTCTTTTGAGATGTGTTGCTGCCATCTAGTTCAAAATGAGCCAATATTTTTCATGAAATAGTAAAATGTCTCACTTTCAACATCCGATGTGTTCCGTGTTCTATTGTGAATAAAATATAGGCTTATGAGATTTGCAAATCACTCCATTCTGTTTTTATTTACATTTTACACAAGTTTCCCAACTATTTTGGAATTGGGGTTGTAGTATAAAACACATCACATGGATATACCTGAAGATTCTCATTGCTGTTCATCAGATGTTGAATCTCTGCATGCCAGCCCAGAATCTCAGCAAATCTCCTAACCAAGTCCACTAGATTTCCCAGCTCCACGTAGTCTCCTCTCCTCAGGGGTTTGCGCTCGAACGGCCCCACTGCACATCGGTTCAGCAACAGACGTAGAACTCTGGACTTAACTGTGTTTACCAGGCTGGCAAAGGGCTCGATCTACCAGACAAAAAGAGCCGTTAGTTAGTTATGGTTTGCTGCCATTCCAGCACAGTTTGGCTACATCCTGTACATGGCACTGAAATACTGTATGCACATTAAGAGCTGAACTTTAAACCAGACATGGAAAAGGAAAAGCTGAGACTGTTTATAACTACTATCAATTCAAATTGCTCCTGTAGGATTGTGGTGATGATTTTGAACGACTCTGACCTTTAGAGAAGTACCCATGATGATGAGCAGGTCCGCTTTGGGGAAGTCCGTTTCATGCTGGAAATACGTCTGAGGCAGATCCTCGCCGAAAAACACAACGTTCGGCTTGACTGTGGCGGAACAGAACGTGCACGTGGGGACACTGTCACTCATGATGGCTTTCTGAAATGAAAAAAGGATATAAAATACAGGTGGTCTTTATATTATAGAGCCGGTATAACTTGGCATTGTTGCTGTTCACCTTGGCTTCGTCAGCAGGAAACGGTGTATAGCACAAGTGACAGGCGGCAGTCGCAAAACTTCCGTGAGCTTCCACCAGTTTGTCATCAGGAATACCACACACTGTGAAGAGAGCAGAAAAGAGACGCTTTCCGTCGCTGCTTCGTTATAATGGAAAATACGGCTGTAAAATCTCAGTCAACGTACTTTTCTCTAAGCCGTCGATGTTCTGGGTGTACATGCGGAGCAGCAGACCTTTCTGGTGCAGCATGCGGATAAAGTAATGGATGTAATTGGGACGGTGTCTGCCCGGGTACAGCTCTTTAGCCAGCGAGAAGAAAGGATGTGGATTATCAGAGAAGTAGTCGATATTGAAGACAGCTTCCGGATAGGGAATGTTGTACTTTTCCAGGTTGGCATATATACCTGTGCCTGGCGTTCTGAAGGGAGGGAAAAAGAACAAATACAAATGGTACTGGCATAAACGGCTGTTCAGAATAAAATAACTGATAACCAACAGGAAATGAGAGGGAATTTGGATTTAATTAAGGAATAAAACACGATGGTCTGGCATGAAGGCACACTTTGATTGTGTGATTATTTAACAGCCCAAAAGAGGTTTCTCTTATATACACAAGTAATTTATCAAATGATAGGTGTACCAGTTTAGAGTTGAATTTAATGTTAACCAAAGCCATGCGGATCTACAGACCAATCGGATTAGAGAATTCAGCAGTGCAGCGTTTGGGACAAGCTGTTAAAGTCTCACCTGAAGTCAGGTATACCACTGGCTGTGCTGATCCCAGCACCAGCCACCACTACGATGTTACGCAAGCGACCCAGCTTCACCAGTCGGCCCACCGTCTCGAGAGCATCCCGTGGGACGGAGCGACCCGACGTGCCCTTACTGACGTCGGTGCCTACTTTGGATGGCTTCCCTTTCCTGAAAGGATGAGTAGAATTCGTATCATTTAAACAATTCATTGTAAAATTAGTGCAATTGTGAAAGCCACACCAGTGTCTCACCGTGCTAATGAGGCTTCCAGCTCACTCACTCTCATGAGGCTCAGGTCATCGAGCAGGACCGAGTCTGAGGGTCTGCTCTGCTGGGAGGAGGACGGAGCGGGTTCCTGAGGGGTGACAGAGCTGCGCGTCACTCTCCCGAACCCAGGCTGGCTGCTCCGTCTGTCCTTGCTCATCTTCACTTTGCTCATGTCTGCAGCTGCACAAATGCATGCGGTACATTACTACACTGCATTATACCACACTGATACTGCTGAATTCTTACATCTGATTGGTCAAAAGAACAAAAGATCTAACAATTGTGCAGACCGCAAAACAGATCACAGGTTTATATTCATTCACTCATTTACTTGTTTCCTGGGAAACAGCTCATCCACTGCGACATGAACAGCAGACACACCAGAATCATTTAAAACCGTTAAAAAAACAGGTATTTATTCTGTAAGATGTTGTTTATTTAAGGAAGGAGTATCGGTACATCCAGTATCAGTGCAGGTAACGCTGATCCTCTTACAAAGAAGTAACAGTCTGCATACTCAGAGATTGGGGGGGTTAAGGAGTGCTAGTGAAGGGATGACTGTTTATAGCCATTATAATGCAAGTGATAAAAGGGCATGTCACTCATTCCACAGCATTAAATGTATGTGACATTCTTTTAAAAAAAAATCTGTAATCCAAATCCTAAATCAAACGCCAAATCCTAAAACTCTAGTAGAAGAAGGAAAAAGCTTGGGTATGCTCTTACAGGAAATTATTCAACGTCTGTGTGATAATGAGCCAGGCCGATCGTCTGACCACACAGTCACTGACCATTCGCCTACTACAGCACATGCACTCATGATTTATTCTTTATTTAGATAACAAAAATAGCTCAGCCACAAAAATACAGAAAGCAGAGGCTAAACCAATGGAGGGCAAACCGATTTGAATATAACTCGGCGCTTAGTAATAGATTAAATATGAAAATGACCAACATAATGGGGTCAAACACTGCTTGTGTGTGGAAACACTTCATTCTCATTGACGAAAAATCTGCACCTGTACTGATTCTTCTCATCCCTCTTTGAATTTTACTATAACTTGCATCACAAGCAGGTGATTTAAGATGAATTGCACAATCGGCTACAAGACTCCTGAAAAAGACTCGCAGATCTTTTTTCCCAGCCAACTAAAGAAAAGCCACAGATTACCATGTGGTATTTTTAACTCCGTTTAACGAATATGTTAATGCAAGTTTATCAATGTGATCTTTTTTTCTTGATTTGCACAACAGGTCTCTCAGCCCGTCTCTGCGCTATCTCGCATCCAGAAGCTTCTGCGGCTATATTTAAACGGCAGTTAAAACCGAAATCACAGCGCGCCTCTTTTGTCTTCGCCTGGTTCGGTTAGTGAAAAGCTTCAAAGTTTTAAAACTGTCACCTCGCAAACAAAAGCTAATGGCTGTAATATATTTAGTGTTCCCTCTCTGTTGGGCAGCTATGCTAATACAGCTCACAGCTGTGGCAGCTTTACTACCCAGAGAAGGTGGTAGGAGGAGGAGGAGTGTTTTAAAAAAAAAAAAAAAAAAAAAAAGAAGAAGAAGAAGAAGAAGAGGTAGGGGTGCTGGGGGTCCAGGATTGACTGTATGTCAACAAACCCAGCTGGAACCGAGAGGAGGAAGCCCCTTAGAAGGCCCCTGGACCATCCCAGAAGGAGGGAGAGGGAGCAGAGATAGATGATTCAGGGGTACATTTCAATAAAGAGAGTACAGAGGAGGCAACAGAGAGAGATGTGGGAGTGTGTTGCCAACACAAGCAAAAAAAAAAAAAAAAAAAAAAAAAAAAAAAAATTCAACCAAATGAGACCAAGTCTCAGTGGGCTGCCACCTGTATCAAATTTCCACAAGTGCTGATGCCTGAAGCTTCAAACTTCACCAAAACACAGGAAGTTTAACTGTATTTAACTACTCTAAAGATTTTGTAGCTGCATCAGGCCTTCCTTTTAAGATTAAATATAACATTTATGAAATCGTTAGATTTTTAATGAATGCTTAAAGTGTATTTTTACCCTGTAACATAGATGGCTGAAAGTTGGAATAATTTAAGTAGCTGCCTTGTTAGTAAGCTCTTTATCCTGGTTGGGGTTGTGGTGTATCCAGAGCCTATCCCAGGAACATTCCCAAATGGACACTGATCCATTGCAGACTAACACACACACTTACACTATAGCCAATCTACAAACTGACATTTTTGTGGGGAAACCGGAGGATCCAGAGGACTCGGGGAGAAACCCACAAACAGGCAGTAACCCGAGCTCGGGTTGGAACTGGGGACCTTGGAGATGCGAGGTGGTAATGCACCCGCTGTGCCGCTTTTAATTACCCTACCCTAAAATAAGGGTAAAAAGGTTGTGACCTTGTGCTGGTATTTTGGGGCTGGAACTCTTTTATACCAGGGTTTTAACAAAGAAATGCATCTAATAAAATGTAGCCTGCATCATGGCATGTAAAGGAGATCCTTTAGTCAGTCCTTTTACTGAAAAACTTTAAACTTATCACAGGCTGGAGAGGCACCATAATCACATTCGAACAGGACAATAGGTCCTGTTCCACTGGAGTGATAAACCCATCTACTATGGGCTGTGGGAGAACATCTGACTAAACCAGGTCTTATCAAGTTTAAAATAAATAAATAAATAACAAAAAGCCTACAGCACATCACTGACATGGTGATTTTGACTACTGTGACACACCAGATGCTACTGGAATTAGAAAAAGTAGATTAAAAGTAGATCAGACTTCAGACTCTTCAGACTTTTTACAGGCACCCAGGCTAACTCCTGATGAGATTAAACTTCCCCATCTTCATTACTTTAATACCCATTTCTGCAGAGCTATTAAAAACTCCAGGTGGCAAGAGATCACTGCATTTGTGTCCTGTCCACCCATAGAGACGCCGCTAAGCAGGGCCAATATATCGCAGCAGATCTTAATACGACTCCACACACAGAACGGAGAACAGCAAGAATGGAAACATGAAATGAGAAAGAAACAGATACAAACTCTTTATCAATACAGTCTTTTGCGCTTCACAAAGTAACTGTAATGTTTATTAGAATTATAAACCTGGGTGCTGCACAAGTGCAGTCATATCTCAGGGTAACAAAATGATGGGAAATGACTTCAGAAATTCCTTAAAAATAACTCGCTACATTTCAGAAAAATAAACAGGATATGAAGAAGATCTGAAGGCAAGATTGTGTGGAAACAGGCAAAACATTTCCAGCTCATTGTAGAAGAATCATTGAAGCGTTTAAGAAGTAATGGCTGATTTATGACTGTTCCTTAACTAATCAGCATGGCGCCCAGACTGGAAATAGAGCAGACACGCAACTCTCTACGTCAGACAGACTTTACTAAACTAGCAAAGCTTAGGGGTGCATTCACACTCCTAAATTCACAACTGAACCAAATGAAGTTTAAAAAAAAAAATAGGAAGTTAAGTACGAGTCCCATATGATGTATATTATGCAATATCACACTTACACACGCATATCTGACAGCAGGGCTTACAAGCAAAGAAACAGACATGGATAAAATGCAGATAATCTCACAGGTAATAAGTAGCTGCGTTTAGTTACACTCACTTCATTACGGTCCAGTACAAGGTCACTATGAGTAAGACGATCATTAAGAGGAAGTGTGTCTTTAACCTTATGACTGACATGGACATTCAGTTTTAATCCACACCTACTGTACATCGGTCAGGCAGACGAGTGTTTATGCCATCAGTCAGCACCGGAACAGGCAAAACAAGCATCCTGAGCATAGCACGATTAGGACATGGCTGTTGCCACGGGCTTTTCAGACACAAGCCGCAACCATTATGCGTCTTTACAAACCAAAACACAA
Organism: Leptodoras oyakawai; assembly: GCA_024363135.1. NCBI lineage: Eukaryota > Metazoa > Chordata > Actinopteri > Siluriformes > Doradidae > Leptodoras > Leptodoras oyakawai. The sequence continues at coordinate 20,918,308 of JANCOA010000040.1, forward strand.
TTCACAAAAGATAGATTCTTGAATACATACTATTGGAAACGCCACGGAATCAGAGGCGCCAAAGGAGAACAATGAGAACTATGACTGAATAAGACAGGCCACAAGCATACAAATCAAACTGATATCATAGCAAATGGGTGAACACTTGGGCAAAGCACTGTATATCCAATAAACTGAAAATTATCACTATAAACAAAATAATTCCAAAACAATGGCTGAGGAAACAACAGTCCAACTATGTTTTCATTCCTCAAACAAATAAAATATTTATGCATGGGACAAGAGCAGTTGCCAATCTCAGTTCTGAGCAATTCAGACAATCCTTATTATGTCTCTGCTATATAAATACAGCTGATCTCTCTCTCTCTCGTGTGTGTGTGTGTGTGTGTGTGTGTGTGTGTGTGTATACATATCCTTAGAAGATCAAAACATACTAATGCATCTCAAAAAATCTGAATATAGTTGAAAAAGTTTTATTAAAACTTTTATTAAAATAATTTTATTTGGAAAAGATAAACCTTTATTTATATTTATTTATATTTAGTATTTTAAGCATTTTTTTTCCCATTTTGATCATTATGGCTTGTAGCTCGTGAAAAGCAGAAATCCTGTATCTTTAATGATTAGAATATCCCTTTTGTGAACAGCCAGCCTTTTCAGCAATGACCGTAAGTGGCCTTGTGGAGGGTGTTGATGATCGACTTCTGCACAACTGTCGAGGCAGCAGTCTTCCCCATGACTGTGGTTATACACACACACACACACACACACACACACACAAGTACAGGTTCTGTACTTTCTGATTCACTTGCATCTTCCTCATAAAGCGAGGTCACTCCACACTGGTTGAATATTGTAATCGATCTCCTGCCTTCCAAATGCACCTAAACCTTTTTTCTTTCTAATTTTGTCTGCTATCTGCTCCATCTTGAATCGCTACGTCCGTGAGCAGCTTCTCTTCGTTGTCTGCTGCCCCCATTCGAGTACTGGCCTCCCAGCTCCGGTTACCACTGTGATCGCTTTGACACCTAAAGTTCTCCTCTTTATTCTCCATTGCACTAATGACGTGTCACTTTGGGTTGGCTCTTTGTTCAATGCTCATATGATACAATGCAACTAATTTGGGCTTAATGTAGTATTTGTTCAGGGTGTGTTCAAGTGTCCACATTAGAAAGAACAAGCAACCGACTACAGCACTGAGTACACTGGATTACTGAGAAAAGCTCATAACTGTGCCATCTTTTTTTAACTTGTATATACAGTACTGCAAATGGTCTGACACTGAATTCAACTCTGGAGTGCAGAATCTCAAACACCAATATACCAAATGTGAAACCGGTGAAGACCACTGAGGAGCGAATAAAATAATTTTTGAGAAGAACACACTTTTTTGTATGATGGCGATAAATTTTAAGGACAGTGATTTTTTTCTGCATCACCAATTTCAGACCAATTAAAGCAAAGATCAAATGAACATCCAACAGGTAGATGATCTCTTGGAAAAGCTAGTGAAGACCGACATCTAGTGGTGTATAAAAGCATCCAGCAACCTGAGGAAAGTCTAAGTGTAAAGGGGTTGGGATTTTGGGTTGGGGGGGATAATGAGTGGTCTTAGTGATTTTGACAGGAGCCTGACTGATAAATAAGCCGATACGAGTTAACTGCAGATCAATCAGTATCAGCCAAAAAATAACAGCAGAAGACCACACCAGGTTGCACTCCTGTCAGTCAAGAACAGAATCTGAGGCTATCCTGAGCACAGACTCACAGACCCAGCTGAAGAGAGCAAACAAACATCATCTGGACTGGTGAACTCTGATTTCTGCTCCAACATGGAGGGTGAACATTCGGGTCCTAATTCCTAATAAAGTGACTGGTGAATGTCTGTTCAGTTTTTATCAAGAGAAACTTAAGACAGCCATGAGAGGACCTTTTGACTCTCGATCCCTTTCAGAAATCTTTTATAACCAAGATTTATTCGTTTCTCATGGCCTCAGGTGTACAGGGGTTAGACAATGAAACGGAAACACCTGTCATTTTAGTGTGGGAGGTTTCATGGCTAAA
>JANCOA010000040.1:20968689-20979856 GCA_024363135.1 Leptodoras oyakawai
TTGATGCCTTCAGTGAGAATTTACAATGTAAATAGTCATGAAAATAAAGAAAACGCATTGAATGAGAAGGTGTGTCCTAACTTTTGGCCTGTACTGTAGATATTTGGAGCATTAACAAATACAGATACAGATACGGCTACCGGTATTGCATTACACCCCTAACACAAACCCCATTCCCAGAAAAGGTGGGACAAAAATTTCTAAATGTGTTTATATTTATATTTAGCAAATAGAATTAATAGAATTTGTCAATGAAAACACTGAAAATCTTTTATTTGACCTTTTGCCTGTTAAGTAAAGCTTCAAGTGAATGAACAAATTACAGATGTCACTTTATTGCATTTTAAGAAAGTGCCCCAACTTCTCTGGATTGGGGTTTGAGTTTTTCTAACATGCACAAACCATTATTCATTAAACTCAAGGAGATCAACTGCCATCATCTCATGTTGAGTATTATTTCTCTAGTGAGTGCTGGATGAGTTCCATATGCTCCAGGATTTACAGCACCTACAGCAGAAAAGACACCCAAGCAAGCAGACAGGAAGCAGTCGGCCATGGCCTAATTACACCTATCTGTGCCTTACGTACACAGAGGATGGAATTACACTTCTAATGGTACATATGATATCATCTCTCTGTGAGAAACGGCAAGAGGTGTCCTTGAGAAAGAAAGAGCGGGATTGAGATTTTTTCCCCCTTCTTTATACAGGTGCTACACAGCTGTGAGTAGTGAGGAGCACAGATGTTAATCAACAGTGTACAGTATGTGTATTTGTGTGAGGTTTTTCACAGACACATTGCCAGCGTGAATATGGCGTATTCTGTCATGAGTGATTTGAGTAATAAAAACGGTGTTACATTCGTGATAACACACTGAAACGTGCAAACAACTTGAACATGTCAGACACCACATAAGCACATAGAAAAAGCCATGAATCCTCAAGGGTTGATTTCCACACAACACATTTCACAACTGTCACATGGGATACATTACCTAAAGGTGAGTGCCTGGTGTTTCTTTGGATTTCATTACACTTTTATTGGAAGCATGTGCTTGTTCCTGTGTTGCTTGTATTTCATGGAAGGAGTTGGACAACGGAGAGCCCACTGTTGGGGACATTTCCATATAAATGAGTTGCTTTTTTCTTGTATGGCAATATTTGCAGTAGAGTCAAAATACACCTTCTTCAAGAATTTTAGGCATCCTATCCCCCACCCAGTGTATGTGTGGGTGGGTGGTTGACGTTTAGTCAGTGGGAATGCTCTGTGAATGAATAATTAGAATATTCATATTGTGTCCCATGGTGACAGCAGTGGAACTGTTCCTGGCTGGGTGTCTGTAATTAAGCTGATGGATGGCCGAGTATGAAACGTATGCAGGCAGTGAATTCATTAAGGCCTAACATACTAATGATCTTCCATATTTGAGGCTCAGCTTAGGATCTTGATTTGGGGTTCCGAAGGTTCTTCATCACATACAGCAGAAACTCAAGCTTGAGGCTGTACTCATCGTTTATTAGTGTGCCTTTTTCTGAGCGTATTCAAATGGCTGCAAAGCAAGAAGAGAAGAAATATGACTAATGCTGACTAATAGTGATCCTGGCATTTCTTTGTAGTCATTACAAAAGAAAGGATGCTTTCTGTTCTTTTCTTTTTTTTAATTTCCATTTCAAATGCAACTCCAATGCTATTAGTGCATGGGCTTGCTTTTTGCAACATGAGTGATTCCAGAGACTAGCTTCAAAATGTCTTATGTAATTTCAGTGTTTCAGGTGCGTAATAGAAGAATTAGGCAAAGTGACTTACAGGCAGATGGTTGGGAATCATATTGCAAACATTAATCATGCACATTTTGGGCATCTAAAAGCTCATTTGTCTTTAAACACCTTATGACTTTCACATTTGTTTCTCACTTCCAATATTTCTTTTGATGAATGGTGTAGGAGAAAAGCAATTACAAACAAATAGCCTGAACCCTGAGTGTATCAGAGGTGAATGGGAACCAAATGATTGCATGCCCAGACATGTTTACTGCTGAATACCTATTGGTAGTGTTAACGAGTTAGCTGGAATAAAACATGCAAGCTGATAAAATCACACTGACAAGACATGTACAATGTCTGTGTGCTATGACTTGATTGTAGCTATTGGCCCTGAGCAGCTGTATTTTGGCCCACAGTTCACTTTTAATTACCGTCATTCAGAAATGGCCTTAGGAGTGAGGGAGTAATTGCAAATGACCTTGTCTCATCATCATCATCGTCTCATCAGGGTGATCTCATTTACAGCAGCGCTGAGTCAGAGTCAGTGTCATTCTTTCAAACGACTCCTTCTTGCTTCATCTCCTGCTTTGAAAACCACTGTTGCATGAGAACTGTGAACCAGAAATTACCAGTCATTTTGAAAATGCCTCAGTTCCTAATTTGCTCCTGTATTACATTTGTGCAAGTTTCCACAGGATTATACTTTTGTAAGAGGATGCAGATACCACAAAAATAGCCTACAGTTGTGTTGTGCCCTACCTAAAAGAGCTCACAGTAAATTTTCAGGGCAGCATGCCCGCACAAGCAAGTGAAAGCTCTTGCATCTAATTTAGTCCATTTAAACTCGTTGCTGAAACTGAAAGTAGGCCGACCACTGTCTAAACACAAAGCCACCAGACTGTCCTCCTGAGTCTCCATTTAACAAGAAGGTTGAAGCTAGTGCTGGCAGTCCCTTAGGCCTTGCTGTGGCTGTGAGATGCTCAGGGAAGAAACGGTGGAATTACCCAAGCGCACAGGAAACCCATTTACAGCAATTTCACAATGTAGCTGGACACATTTTTAATAGGGTTTTCAAATAAAGAGGCGTTGACCTATAGAAAACTTATGGAAAGTCTGGCATTATAGAGAATGTCAACATTTATTTCACCACTGAGCTCATTACCCATGGGGATTGACTTTAGAACCAAACCAGGTGGACTTCATGCTGAGATTCTTTGCGTCAAGGAATAAAGCTCGAAAATCCGGCATGGTTTTAAAATAATATAAAATTTAAATATTATTTTAAAACCACACAGGATTTTTTTCGAGTTCTATTCCTTGATGCAAAGAAGAAATGAACTGAAACAAGGACAAGAACGGAAAAGAACCTGCAGTTAATAATTATACAGGGCAGAAAACATCTCACAAATGACTCGAACATTACAAGAGCTTGTGTGAGTATTGCATGTGTTGCTTTTTTCCAGACTTCACAGCCATTCTAACACTAAGATCCATCAGAAACATATGGTGTTTTTTATATATCGGCCTACTTTTAAATGACAAAGAACAACTAAAAAGACTGATGGCCCTTTTCCCCCCTCAAATGATTATATAATTGTGAATGACACAAAACACTTTGTGAAAAAAGCAGATAAAGCAACTTTGCAAAACCTCATTTAAAGAAGAAGTAGTTATTTTAAAGACATGACAATAAGGAAGCATCAATAATTGTTCTTTTAGGGGCTGGAGAAGAGCGTGTCGGAGTTCTTCTCTGAAAGTGAAGTGAATTTCAAACATTAGGGGAGTTTATGAATGACGCCATCGCTGTCTTCATGACCGTGTCAAGTCAGAAGAGCATCGAGTGATGTGTCTGAACCCCTACACATGCATGGAGATTTAAAACCCTGGTTTCTGTCGTGTGAGATGAGAATAAATCAGTGCAGCTGTAATGAAGTAACTGTTTTGGAGATGATTACAGAGAGTCGAACGTTGGCAGTGCTAGCGGCTAGTTAGCGGCTAGTGCAAAACAATAACGTCGGTGTGGATTTTATTGGATGGTTTATTGTCTTTTGACATTGATGGTGGCCTAGGGTTAGTTAGGGTAGGTTTAAAAAACATTGAACAGTGAACAACAAAATGTAACAACAAATCAGAGAACACCAACCATAAACACAACAGTAAATTTGGGAATGTCAACATTAACTGAAAACAGAGAGGCTGGGACCTGACTGAACGTCACATGCTCGCTGCTGGCTGGATCCAGTGTGCGTCAGTCTGAGAGGCCGCAGAAAATAGAGAGCTGGTGGATGTTTACAGTAAGAGGAAACATGAGCCTAAATGAAACTACTGATACTTTTATTCTTGTGTATTTATATTAAGGGCTTTCATATCATGTTACAATGCAATAAAAACCGAAATCTGTAATTTGGTAATTCACTTGAAGCTTTATTTAAAAAGACAAAAGGGCAAAGCAAAGTTTTCAATGACAAGCGTAATTCTATTTGTTAAGTAGAATGAGTTGCTGTGTTTTATGCACAAAATGAATATATGGTTTCCAAGAGGCAGCTTAATGTCTCCAGTTTGACCATGTCTTTGGACTGTGAGAGGAAACTGGAGCTCCCAGAGGGAACCCATAAAAAAATGAGGAGAACATGCAAAGTACACACAGAAATCATCCTGGACTAGCCTGGAAATTGAACCCAGGACCTCAATGCCCAACGCACCACTATGCCACTCTGGAATGTATGTTGCTGCTGCACCATGACAGTGTTCCCATAAACAATGTGGACTGAATACATGATTTGCTAATGTCTGTGTGGAAGATCCTGAGTGGCCGGCACAGAATTCTGACATCAACTCTATTAAATACCTTTAGGGTGAACGGATGCTAAGTGCACCCCAGGCCTCCTATTGGACATTACTGCCTGATGTCACTAACGCTCTTGTGGCTGAATGGGCAAAAATCCCCATAGCTATAGTCCAATATTTAGTGGAATGTCTTCCCAGAAGAGTGGAGGCTGTTACAACAGCAATGGTGATTCCAGCTCTGGAATGGAACATTTCAGAAACCGAAATCTGTAATTTGGTAATTCACTTGAAGCTTTATTTAAAAGACAAAAAGGGCAAAGCAAAGATTTGCACTGTTTTCAATGACAAGCGTAATTCTATTTGTTGAGTACATTGAGTTGCAGAGAGTGTTTTATGCACAAAATGAATATATGGTTTCCCCTTTACATAATACAGTTTCAGGCCGCATTTCTTGATGCAGCAGAAACTGCGGTGTGTGTTAAGTGACAATGATTTTCCAAAGTACTCCCGAGCCATGTGCTTATGTCCATCACGGTAACATGACAGATCCTCAAACAATATCGTTACTTATGTAATTTATGGGGTTTGCACATTAGTCATGCTGTCAACTTTGCACAGCATTAATACGAATATAAGAACGCTGAAAACCCATCTAACAGAAGCTAGGTCATTCAGAAGTAAGAATTACAGCTCACTGTAATAACACACGGTGCTGTGAAAAAGTAGATTATATGCCTCTCTACCTCTCATTTTCCTCTTTTGCATGGTTTCAAATGTTCAGACAAAATGTTGTATAATACAGTGTACAGGAAGACGCAACAAAAACAGGTCTTAAATGATCTTTTTGTTTATTGAAGGAAAAATAATCTACTCTATTTATGTGGACATTTGACGATCACACCTGTATGTGAGCGTTCCCCAAACTGTTGCCATATGGTTCAAAGCACACAATTGCCTAGAAATATGCTCTCACTCACTATCTAAGCTGTTTATCCTACTGCTGGGTCATGGGTGGGAGGGTCCTGGAGCTTGTCACAGCACTCATTGCCCAGAAGGCAGGGAAACACCCCGGACAAGTCGCCAGTCCATCATAGGGCAGGCACATTCACACACACTCACACCAAGGGGCAGTTTAGTGTCTCCAGTTTGCCTGACCATGTCTTTGGACTGTGAGAGGAAACTGGAGCTCCCAGAGGAAACCCACAAAGAAATGAGGAGAATATGCAAACTATACACAGAAATCATCCTGGGCTAGCCTGGAAATTGAACCCAGGACCTCATTGCCCAACACACCACTATGCCGCTCTGGAATGTATGTTGCTGCTGCACCATGACAGTGTTCCCATAAACAAAGTGGACTGAATACATGATTTGCTAATGTCTGTGTGGAAGATCCTGAGTGGCCGGCACAGAATTCTGACATGAACCCTATTAAATACCTTTGGGGTGAACGGATGCTAAATGCACCCCAGGCCTCCTATTGGACATTACTGCCTGATGTCACTAACGCTCTTGTGGCTGAATTGGCAAAAATCCCTATAAGAGTGGAGGTTGTTACAACGGCAATGGTGGTTCCAGCTCTGGAATGGAACATTTCAGCATGCATATATTCACATACACACAAAGACAAACTTAACCCTTAATTAAGAATCCATTGTGACATACATGTCACAATACATCTTGTGATGTAAATGCTAAAACTTCACAGAATTCTACACCCTAAAGGGTTTGTGACATGTATGTCACCATGGATTCTTAATGGGTTCTTATGGGTTAAAAAGTTTTTTTTTGTCTTTTTTGTGTTTTGCACTTAGGGACCAGGTCCAGCATATCAATATTCTACTGAAGTAGTAGTCTAGATTGTGCATGCATGCTAAAAACATCTTTTGCAATGAAACATTGTTCTATATATCACTAAATTCTGTATGAGCAAACCTGTCAGGCTTTTAAAGGAAGCATTATAAAAAGGACATTAATTACCCCTGTCGCCTCTGTACTCTCCTTTCTCAATTGAAATTCTTCTCACTAAGATTCTTTGCTTTCTCTGAGAAATGTGTTTACATCAAAAGTAGCAGTGCACGCTAAGACACCCGTGTCAAAAGACATCAGAGAACAATAAGCCAGTGCCCCTGCCAATCCCTCTGGCTTTTGTTCAGAAGTCATGCAACCACCCCATCTGTCCCGAGATGCTCCATCAGAAGTGCTGCTGTCTGGCTCGCTTTATATTTATGTCCCTGCCAAGCACCGCATTCCCCCATAGTCAAGCTGCACTGCAGATTGGAAAAATGTGCTGTGCCTGTGATTATGATAGATGGCACACAGACCTCTGTTTGCATCCTCTCCATCTCTAAAGTTCAGCTTTTAAATCAGTCGCTTGTTTTCAGGAATGCTGCTTGATTGTAGCCAATTTGCTTAAAGGCTATGCTCTATTAAGGCTTTTTTTGTGAGTGCACAAGGCGATTGTGCAATAACCATTTCAATATGAACAAATAGATTTGAGATGGATGTAAAGAGAAGGTTCACTCAAGCTGAGGGGTGTGTGCAGTGGTCTGTCAAACTTCATTACTTTTATTACTGTGGTCTGTCAAACTTCAATACTTTTAGAGAGATTTTTAATTGAAAAGGGTATGGGCTAAGGGCTTGTGCCAAAAAGCAGCTCCGGTGTGGAAGACAGCCAAGGACAAGGAGATAAATACACAGGGATGGAAAAGGTTCTGAGAAATTATATGCAAGTCAAAGTATAGATAATGTTTGAAAATCTTACTTAGTTAAAATAGACTCCAGCCAAAAATGTACTCATGTCAAAGTAAAGTACTTACTATTTTATCTGTACAAAAGTGAAAAGTCTAAAGTACATATTTTAATTGGTGAAATTTAAGTAACTTTTATTACACTTCAGCTAACTTCATTTTAAAGGATCTGTTCCATTTTGCCTGAAAACTCGTGTTCAATCTCATGTTTGCTAGTCATATGCAGGGCTAATGCTGCTGAATGAATCAGAAGTAAAAATAACCAATGTTTATCGTAAGGTAGAATTTGACTTGCTGCTTAGCTAGTTTACGCATTAATGCTAGTCTAACCTGGCTTTAGGAAACAAAACAGGCTAACTTAGTTAGATATAGCCATTTAATAATAGTGAAATTAGTGAAACTTACCTCAGCATGCTTTTGCAAATAAGATTCTAGGGCCTTTTTCTTGTTTTAGGGAGGTAAAGTACAATTACTCAAGTATTTACCACCTCTGTAAATATATGAAATGAACATTTACATATGTATAATAGTTGCGGGACTCTTGGTGTTGCCACAGTGGATTAATCCACATCTTGATCTGGCATGGTTTTATGCCGGATGCCTTTCCTGACGCAACCCTCCCATTAAGCAGGCTTGGGGAAACACAATCATGTGCAACTTTGTATGTCCAGTTCGCCTAACTTGCAAGTCTTTGGACTGTGGAAGGAAACCGGAGCACCCGGAGGAAAGACACAGGGAGGACATGCAGACTCCACACAGAAAGGACCCAGACTGCCCCACCTAGGATCGAACCCAGGACCTTCTTGCTGTGAGGTGATGGTGCGAGCCACTGTGCCGCCCCAACAATGAAACTTGCACTATTTTTTAAATATAGGATCCATGGGTGAATGCATTGTAAGTAAACCAAAAATACACTAATGTACCAGAAAAACTGGTAACTGGAACCTATGTAAAATACCTAGTGACGCCACCTATGCATGTCATTGGTTGGGTCTGACAGTGCGTCTATAAAGCGACAGACATCTATGGAAGCTTCTAGAGCTGTTTCTGCTGTGAGAATGGCAAGTTATCACAATTTTGTGATTTTCATCATGGTTTAATAGTTGGAGCTCATGAGCATTTCAAGGGTGTACCGTGACTACTGGCATTCAGACAAATCCTTGAATTTACTTGAACTGCAGCATGGCCGTAAAAGTGAACGTGACCAGTGTTGGCTGGCAAGAATCGTTTCACGTGATATGCATGCAACACTGCCTCAAGTAACATTAGATTCAATTCTGGGGCCTCAACAAACATCAGGGCGAGGACTGTGCAAAGTTATCTCCAAGATCCTGTTGGGACCTACCAAGTAGTAACTGGTATAGCAGTTTTACTGGTACTTCAGTGTATGTCAATTGTTGTGAATTAAATACTAAGTACTAAATTCTGTTTTATTTAGAATATTTTTTTTCTTTCTAATTCTCATATTATATTAACTGTGAACAGTCTTGACTCTATTCTCAGCTGTTGTAATACTTTTTTTGCTTTATACAGCAGCAGTTATTTTGAAGATGTTTTATCCTTGTGGCTACAATGCCTCAGAGACCAATATGAGGCGAGAGAGAGAGTATTTCCTGTCCCGTGTCAACATCCGCTGTGCTGTAGATTGATCGACATTTATTTGGTTATGCAGCATTGGTCCAACCCTCTAAAAATAAACCTCTGGCAGCCTCAGCCTCAGCTGTGTGCGGTTCTCGCTCATGATACTGGACTCCCTTGTGCTCTCAGCAGAAGCCTGCCGTTTACACAAAGCACATCTCTCATCTAATAAAGTAGCTGCAGTTAAAAACATGATCTAAAGAATATGTAGACGAAAAGAATTCGAATACATTTATATGGTAAAAGACATTAGTATATGAATCATTCATTACAGTATCATTAATATAAATGTTTCTGTGTAATTGGCCGGGAGAGAAATGACTTCAGAGAAATGAGGATAGCTTCCATTATTTGATACTAGACAATGACAGCATGCTTGAATAGATTTTTTCATGCCATTTATTTCTCATTTGGTAAGCTAATGTTAGTTATTCATTGCCCACGGCAAGGCTTCTGAAATAGTTAAGCATCATTACAGAACATAATAAGAACAGTGCTTTTTTTGGCATAACTAAAAGTTGCAGATATGTAAGTATATAAGGTAGTAGATGTACTTGCTACCAGATGAGTTTGCAGTTTGGAGGTATGGTTCAGATAAGTTTCATAGAAGGCAATGGATTTAAAGACAGTCCATGGTATAGTTAAAGGTCATACTTTGCAGAGATAATTAGGATATGTGTGAGTTATGCTTTAATTTAGTATTTATCCAGTCCCTGAAGAGGACTGGCTCATCCTGTGGACTGGCTCCATTCCTCCCCTCCATTTGGAAGCACTGCATGGAGCGTTCCAGTTCTGTGGTCTCAAACATTGCATCACTGCAAATCCTTGTAGGAATCTTGCTCTTACCCATCAAACTGACATCACCCATGAATTATCCAAAGTAAACAAAGTCTCCTCCATACTCTAGTAAAGCATGGGCTAGTGTTTGCTTTTTAGTGCCTTTGTACCTATTCTATTAATTCAATGGTTCAAAAATGATCATGTATTGAACTGCCTGTGAGAGAGCTTAAGGATTAAGCTAAACTCAGGTATAGTTTTTGATTGACATTTTATATAAGGTATCTTAGAAGAGGAGGAGGTTTGGAGGAGAAAGGCTAGGCATACATTGTACAAATCAGTACAAAGTACATGTCAGATGACAGAAATGTAAGTTTAATATGCTTTTTTTGTTGTTATTTTTACAAGTAAAAATGTTTCAGTGTATTGTGTTTGGTATTTGAATGAAACAAATGCATTATGGTAATGAACAAGATCTATAATCACAAACGCCCTCTTCCGTGTACTATCACGACCGGCCATGACCAGTAATAGTGCAGAATGCTTGGAAATATCCAGTAGAGTCTTGGGGAAGACGCTTAATTGATTTAGCTCTCAAAATTGGTGGGTGCCTTCTAAAATTGCGTTGATTTAGTGAAGAAAAGAAGCGATTTGGGAGGAAATGATTCAGAAAGAATCCCTCAGAATGAGATATAGAGAGAAATGGTGAGCAGATGGAGAGAAAGTAAGAGAGGGAGAACTGGCACGGAGAGGCTCATGCTCTGAATCACATGGATCAACTGCATTTCTGGGTGGAAAAATAAACCAAACCCACAGTCAGGTACACAACATGGACCCGGTCACCAGTCCAGCAAGAATAAATTAGTCTCGACTGCTACTAGTCCAATGTGAATCTGAATATGTTCAGTATAAGATTGATGTTCTGTCTATATCAGGACAAACAACAGTTTGATATAATACTTCTTCATTAACAGTGTTGTGCCACATAAGACTTGCTTAATCAGAACATCTGTTGTCTTTCTCTGGCACCAGTGAATAAAACCAATCAATATGAGCCTTAGCTGATTTCATTAGTATGCACACCTGCTAGTATCAATGCATTAGCATATAAAGAGTATACTGTGCTTTAGTATGTGTGGCTAGTGGGTTATTATGTGTGGCTAGTTTTATAGCTATCTGACATTTTGTTTTTGTCGAATAGTTTTCGCAGGGCTGTAGAATTTACAGAGTAAAAACGTGCATTTTACAAGCCAATGATGTACACTGTACTATATATTCTTGTACAAAGCAGAGTTATCACTTTGACAGTTTTGTCCTAGTCATTGTAAATTGTGAAGGGTTGACATGCATGCATAGTACATGTATTTTGCATACAATATACAGGGGTTAGACAATGAAACTGAAACACCTGTCATTTTAGTGTGGGACTTTTCATGGCTAAATTGGACCAGC
>JANCOA010000040.1:21249926-21260046 GCA_024363135.1 Leptodoras oyakawai
GGACTGTGGGAGGAAACCGGAGTACCCGGAGGAAACCCACGCGGACACGGGGAGAACATGTAAACTCCACACAGAAACTTCCCAGGTCGCCCCACCCGGGAATCGAACCCGGGTCCTTCTTGCTGTGAGGCGACAGCGCTATCCACTGCGCCACCGTGCCGCCCCAGATTTGATGGTGTAATGTTTAAAATATATCTAATCTGCACAGAAGCAACTGCTGTCTGTGGAGTTGTAGTCTAGTGGGCTAGTGAGTTGAACATGAGACTCCATTGTCATAAGCTTAATTAACTGCATTCAGTGTTGTAATGATTAACGAAGAAAAAACAATTTGTGTTACAGTAGAAAAAGAAACTCATTGAAAAGCTCTGTGGGATCTGTGAGAGTTGAAAAGCTCTAATTTAAACCATAGAGAAACATTTATACAATAGATAACAGTAACTCAGGTAAAATAGAATGTGTTTTGACCTGAGCTTGAGCAGTGGGATGGCAGTGATAGCCCTCTCTGGAATATTTGTCCTGTAACACCAAATCTCACCTGTCAGATGGAAGCAAGTTTAAAGCAATAAACTTGGTAAATGTGTCTATTACATGTGTAGGGATCCTTCAATTGAGGGAGTATATCACTGACACACAGCCTACCATAATATCGAACTGTGAAATGTGAAACAAAAGAACTTGTAGCTACATTGTTTTCTCTAATGCTTCAAATTTCAATAATGATTTAACATTAGAATTGCTTGAGGATTAAATGGGAAAAGATTTGTGCTAGAAATATCAGAATGTTTGTAGTGGGCATTGGTAAGAATTTTCATTCTTGCAGGGTTACAGAGTTCCTCAGGGTGACAGTTACTACAGTATATTTTGAAACTCAGAGGAGATTCTGAAATCTGGTTCTGGTGATTGTACAATGTCACTCTCAAATTAATGCTTTAGATGTCTGTCACCACCATCCTTTACAGCATTAAAAACAACTGTCATGTAAGTTCTTTACTTTGACCTTAGCACATGTGTGATATGTTCAATTTCCCATCTCGGGTAAAACTTCAAAAACAATAAAGGAAGCAGGATTGCTAAACCTGCCCCAAATGACTTTAACCAAAATACTCTTCAAAACTCCAATCTAGTAGCTTTGAAGATTTTTGTCTAATAACTGACTGCTTCTTCTTTTCTCCATTTGTTCTGGCCCGCTGAGGGTATCATTAGAAGACTGTGTAAGAGTGTTTAAAATTAGAACCAAGGAACACTTGGCTTCTCCAAACATTATGTAGGCATTGAACAGCATGCAGCTTTTGTTTGTGAATGTTTTACTGATTTGTTCTGCATAGGAGAGTCAGCATTAATTCTTTTCCAACAATGAATTGTTCTTTCTGCAGTTGGCAGAATAGTAAGTAGACATGGGTGTTTACCATCAGTGTGATGAAAAAGTGTGGAAGAAAAAAGGTCCTTTTAGGAGGTTACAACTACAATGTAAACTGATTTTCTTCTTAATAAAGTCATATAAGTGAAAAAAGCATTATTAAATAAGTAGTTGAAATAAGCAATATTATTAAGCAAGTGTATTCTTTTTAGCTTTTGATAATGACCACATAAAAAGAGAACAGTTGGTGCCTGGCACTCCAGTCACTTTCAGTGATGTTCCAGGTATGTTACCTTCATTTTACTGTGAAATTATGTTTAAGCTCTAAAGTAAATTCCAAGGATTTCAGTAGACTAGATCATTTTAGGAACAGAAACAACTGTGCTGAGAGATGAAGCACCAAAGGTTAAATTTGGAAGACAATTGTTATGTCCACGGCCACCAGAGGGCACTAAAGGTGCCCTGTGGGAGAACTACAAACCGAAACTACAAGGGTCCACTTAATTGGTCGCACCTGCTGGCAGCCATTTTGCATCTCTTGTTTAGCACGTGGTGGGGAGATAAAAGGACAGCTCCAGCTCTCCCCAGCATGGATCAACACTTCTATTTCAAGCTTCAGGTTTTCACCTGCCCTTTTATCTCCTCGTTTGGACTACTTCTGAGCTTTGGACTATTTTGGTTATAGTTTTGTTCCCCTTGTTCTCCAGCTCTTCGCCCGACGCTCTGTGTTTTTGAACTTCCTGGTTTTTGAACTTTGCATGAACTGCATTTGCTGTATTACCTACTGTGTCACAATAAACATTGCACTGCGCTTGACTCCAACCTGTGTGGGATCATTAAAGGTTGATCTGCCTCACATGGAGCCAGCAGACATGCAAAAACTACAGCAGGCTCTTTTGCACAGCATGCAGCAATTGAAGGAGGTCCATGCCACTATGAGTCACTGGGAGGCTACCCAGCAGTGTGTGGAATCAGCTCCCACATCTGTGCCCTGCTTGGCTTACCAGAGTGACATGGTGGCAAGTCTATAGGGTGCAAGGGATTTCTCCAATGCGACCTGTTTTTCAAGCTCAATGGAGAACTAACAGATCAACAAAAGGTTGCTGTTATTATCAGCCTGCTCAGCAGCAGAGCCCTCCAGTGAGCCACCGCCCTGTGGCATCACTCAGGTGAGGAAACCCATTCATAGTCCTGTTTCATAGGCTGTTTTCACCAGTTTTTTGACCAAAGCTCTGACAGCCGGAGTGCTGGAGAGCAGCTCCTTTCTGTTTCTCAGGGCAACCAAAGAGCAGTAGACTATGCCTTGGAGTTCCAGGCACTAGCTGCCGAGAGTGGATAGAATGAAGCAGGTCTCAAGGCTACATTTCGCAAAGTCCAGAGGGAGTTGGCATGCCAAGATGCCAACATATGCTTGGACACCCTCATCTCCACCGCCATAGCCTTGGATAACCACTTGCAAAATTGTCCTTCCAGCCTTCCTCTGAGGGCTAAGAAGCAGAAGGAGCCCAAACCCATGGTCCTGGGACCTCATTGCTTTATCTGTGCTCCTACCAGGCCTTTCGCTACTTCATGCACAAGGGACAACTTTGAGGAGCCAAGATCTTTACCAAGTTCAACCTTTGTAGTGCCTCCAACCTTGTCAGGATCAGGAAAGGAGATGACTGGAAGACTGCCTTTAGCACCACTACTGGGCATGCTGTATGTTTTTCAGCATTTTATCAATGAAGCATTTCATAACATGCTTGGTCAATGTGTAGTTGCTTATATTGACAACATTCTGATTTACTCCCCAGACTATGCAACACACACCAGGCAGGTCCGTGAGGTTCTTCAACGACTAATGAAACATCAACTCATCATCAAGAGAGAGAGAAGTGTCTGTTTCATCAAACCTGTGTCGAATTCCTAGGCTACCACATTGGACCTGAGGATGTCTCAATGAACAGCCAGAAGGTAGAGGCCATCACTCAATGGAAACCCCCCCCACTATGGTAAGAGAACTATGGAGATTCTTGGGGTTCACAAATTATTTTACCATAGATTCAGAAATTTTTGTCTGCAGGCTGCTCCCCTCACAGACCTGCAGAAGGGAGCACTCAAGAACCTTAAGTGGAGTCCTGAGGCAGAGAAAGCCTTTGAATGCCTTAAGAAAGCCTTGATCTCATCGCCCATCGTCCACTACTCTCTGGGGAAACTTTTCATCCCAGCTTCTCTGCGTAGCCCTTTCATTACCTGGGGCTGTTTTTTTCACAACTTTGAATGTTGATCCAAATTGTCTGTATAATCAAATCCCCTTTTTTCCTATCCAGGATCAAAATAATTTTGCCCCAGTTTTTCAAAACTTTGAAGCACAGCTCTGCATCTGTGTACACTTTTGCAAAAGGTGTCATTAACCATGGTAAGAGTGGGTAACCACTGTCACCAAGTATGATGCCATCTGGGTGATTTTGCTGGAAATTTGTGAAAATATTGCTCTCCTTAATCCATGCATCATGCACTGAACCAGGACATCTCACAACACAGTTTGTAATGATTAGGTCCACATCCTGCTCATCTTCCTTTTCTATTCACAAATTCCATTTTCTCTCATCAGTTGCCTGAATGTAGACATGGGTGCAGTCTATTAACCCAATCATTTTAGGAATTTTATTCAAGGAGAAAAAAATTGATTTGATCTTATTTGATCTTGCCCAGGTGTTCTGGACTTTCAGGAAATGCGACCAGAAGTCTCGTCAAGGCAGATGAGACTCTATGAATGACCAGTAGATTTTGTGACACACATACCATCTCCAATAACTTCATAAAATGCTCCACTTTCATAGAAACACAAAGTGATTGGAATTTGTTCCTCTACAGTCAAGGCATGGCTTCTTAGAGTGGCACTTTTTAAATGTGGACTAAGCAGATTCCTGATGGAGCATGGAGCCATTTTGGAGCAAAATGCACAAAGGGAGCACAGACTGAATTAATGCCACTGGCAGTGTCCAGTTAAGAACCGACAGTTAAGAACTGTCAGACTAAGATGGAAAAACCTAAAGCATAAGGCCTGTAAAGTCAACTCTGAAACAACGTACATTCAAACTGGGAGCAAGCTCTACAAATGAGGGAAATATACTGATGTGATTCTAGATATCATTGGTGGAACAAAATCACAGGTTTGCATGCTACAGAGGGTGAGCCAGGGCCCAACAATACAGACAACAATAATGGGAACTGTGAACATCTGAACTTGGCCTCAGAAAGCCAATGTGTTGCATTCAGCAGATACACAAACTTCAGCAGATACACAATCCTCCAATTCAAGAAGAAAGCGTGGTTTAAAAGACAGTAATGGCTATGAAGAACTTGTGAGGATGGAAATTGAGAGAGCACATATACACACACATGCCTAGCTGAAGAACACATAAAGCTGACCTTGCTTCAGCAGAAGGAGACTAAATTACGAATCTCCATTCTTAAAAACCAAATAATACAAGGCATTGGTATTTCCGATGAAGGCTAAATTTTCTTTTTTGTTGTAAAATGTACTCTGCAGGAGTACTCTAAAGTGGAAGATGTGAATTTAAGTTTTTGCACAAATTTTGCTGGGATTTTTTTGTATTATTAAACTCAACACAAAGTAATTATGCATAATTGTTCCTTACTCCTGCTAACATTTTAAAGAGAGTTAATGGTTTTATTTTATTGTAAATATATTTGAGTGTGAGTGCTTTAAAATAACTTTTACAGAACACTGGTTTATTTCCAAGTCATTTTTTTTTTTACCAAGTTTGTCCTCAGATCTGTTAATCTTCCTTGAATCCTCCTCTCAAGGTGGGATAATGATAATCCTGTTATTTGGGATCAAAACTATCCAAGATTTCTTGTAGAAATTTTGAAAAACCCAATTGTAGCATTTAATCCAGATTAAAGGTTAGATTGGATTACAAAATCCAGATCCAAATTTTCAGGATCCAAAAACTTGTAATCTGTTTTGAAAAATAAAACATTTTTCTAGTTTAATCCAACTAGAATGTTTAATCTAAAAATTTAAAATTCATAGCTTCATATTTTGTCTGTGCCCAAGCTAAGGTACCATGAACCTTACCGGCAGGTAAGTTACACCCCCTGACTCTCCCAGAAAGACCATGGTCCCACTTATCTGTAGACTTCCTTACAGATTTACCCCAATCTCAAGGATACACTACAATTCTAGTAATTGTTGATTGTTGAGATTTTCAAAAGATTACAGGCCTCCCCACAGCAATGGAAACTGCTGAGTGTCTCTTCCAGAATGTATTTAGATGGCCTGCCAGAGGACATCATCAGTGACAGAGGTCCCCAATTCACCTCACTCTTATGGACCTCTTTCATGGAGAAACTCGGGGTAACAGTAAGCCTCACCTCTGGGTATCACCCTCAGGTCTACGGTCAAGCAGAACAGGTAAACCAAGAACTTACCAAGAACTAAGTTTCTCAGACTATTCTGCCAACACCAGCCCTAAGAGTGGGTGCACTATCTAGCCTCGGCCGAACATGTACAGCCACCCCTATACCCTTGAATTGATAATCATCACAGATAATCCCGCCGTCCACAGCTGGTAAGAGGCGATGATGAGAGGCTAGGTAATACACTCAGTTACCATGTATGGGTCTCAACCAGAGCCTTCACGAGCCCCGCAAACATCAAGAAACTAACTCCGAGGTACATTGGTCCATTATCCCATATTTAGCAAATTTTCCTATAGGGACCAGATGCCACAACATACCAAGGTTCACCTTACTTTCCACATCAACACCCTCAAGCCGGCTCAGGCTGGCCCCTTAGATTACGAAGAGGAAACAACCCTGCTTCTGCTGAGAGCAATCTTCCTCGAGACGACACTTACACTGTCAAGGACATTCTGGATACCAGGAGACGGCAGGGTGGATCGCAGTACCTGGTAGCCTGGGAGGGATATAGCGCTGAGGAAAACTCCTGGGTCCCCGCCGAAGACATCCTTGACCTTTCCACACCAGGTACACACACAAACCTACTCCATACAAGTGTGGGAAACCCAGAAAAAGAGAAAAGCCTCCCAGAGTGAGGCCCTTGGAGGGGGCCTCTGTTACGTCCATGGCTGTCAGAGGGCACCAAAAGTGCCCTGTGGGAGAACTACAAACTGAAACTACAACACAGGGTCCACTTAATTGGTTGCACCTGCTGGTGGCCGTTTTGCATTTCTCATTTAGCACACCCTGGGGAGCTAATAGGACAGCTCCAGCTCTCCCCAATTGTCCATTGTTACACTTTTGTAGACACTTTTGTAAAAGGGAAAATAAAAAACAAAGAAAACTATAATGAAAAATGATCTGCAGCCATATCTGTTTATACACATCTGTATCCTGACACACTGATGTTTGAGCTTCCACATGTATTTGCTGAATTAACAATTACAATGTTTGAATGCTGAATTTATGTGTACAAACCTGATATCATGCTCAAAACGTGTCTCTACAAAGACCTCATTCCAAGCATGAATAATCAAGGGAGTACAACTTTTGCAGCTACTTTCAAGTCTCAAGGCCTGGACAGTCTGCATTCAAAGACAGATTAATCTCCAGTAAATCAGAAAAATCCTCTGTAGAATGTCTGTCTAAAATGAAAAAAAAAAAGGTTTGTTCAGCTTGATAATACTAAGGCACATGGGGGTAGACAGTCAGTGGGTGACTTCAATCTACCTGAAAATCTCTACTATTGTCTGAAACATAGAGGTCGAGGAAATATTTCTGAAAACATCAATAGAACAAATGGACCAAATATCTTCTGATCATTGTCCAGGACTGATAAGCAGAAACAGATCAATGTTGATAATAATGACCATAGTGTTTTTCCTTTAACTAAGCCTTTAGTCAAACTATTAGCATAATGTGCATGTCTCATAATTGTGTTTCACTATAGGACGTAGCCTATAGAAGTTAAACTCTCCAAAGGAAAGTAACCCTGAGGTCAGTAATGTAACGCAAATATACATTAATAACAAGAGAAAGTGGTGGCAGTGGGTAGCATTTCTGCCTGACAGCTCCAGGGTCCTGGTTTGATCCTGAGCTCAGGTTACTGCTTCACATATTCTTTCTATGTTCATGTGAGTTTCCTCTGGACTTTTCAATTTCCTCCATCCCAAAAACCAGAGCTGATTCTTGGGAGGCCCAGGCAGGAAAATGCATGTTATCTGCCTGCAAATCAATATCATGAAAAAAATCAATATGATGAGGCAACTATATGATGACTGTTTGAATGTGGTGCTAGATGAAGCTTTCCAATAAAATTAAACCATGGTTAAATCACTTAGGCTATAAAAGAACACCTTTGATAAAGTGTTGCATTTCATACTGTGTATATAGATTATGCAGTACCAATGCCTGGCTGGCTGTTTGCTTGCCAAAACAATGTTGAGCTAGTGTTTCATGATTTTATGGCCTAACGTACAGTCATCTTTAATTAATTTGTAATTTGAATTTTCCACCACTTACAGCAATTTGCTTCCTCTTTCTTCTTATTTTTCTTGTTGCATCTTCTTTTCTGATAAAGAGATAAATGCTCTTCATTTTGGAAAGCACAACAATTTTAAATTAATTTACACAAGTCCAACATGCCAGAATGATTAGGCCCAGTTGAGAGGTTTTGAGGGATTTCTGCACTTTGGGATTTGACATCCTTCAGGGGTTGCCCTAAAAATCGTGTACCCAATTGTTTGTTTTGGCTGTCTTATAGTTACGCCTCTGCCAAATCTATGCCAATATGTGGATTGGCTTTGGTGTGAGTGTGTAACTTGGTGCTTGGCAACGGAGTGCCATCCCATCAAGGACATGGTGGTGTGTGTGGAGGTGTGTTCGAGCAGCTGCTTTGAACAGAGAGAAGTGGGTAATGCATGGTGATTCTCCCCTTTTGCTGATAAATAATAGATTATTAGTGTGTCTCTGAGAGCTTTCTGGGAGAGTGCCATACAGCTGATACACAGAGCCATGGGGTGTGGCAGAGGATGGGGCAGAGTTCAGCTTTGGCTATGTCAACGTCTATGTCAACTCTGTCAGGGGGACACAGGGTATGGAGGGGCCTTACCTTCTGCCCTTGGAAGGGATTCCCTTCAGGAATTTCCCCTTGGAACAGACCAGCAATGAGACCCTGAGGCATGCTTTCAACCAAGTCACAGTAATAGATGGTTAGTGAATCCAGCCAAATGTTGCACTCACTCAAACAAAATGTTATCAAAGTATAGTTTATATTGAGTGATGTAGGACACTCAAACTAAGGAAGAGAGGACCCAGTTTCTGGTCCTGAAGAGCCAACCGGAAATGTTATTCCAGAAGCTAACTATAACCCTTTGACAGGGCACCTAGAAGAGGACAAAACACTAGACCATCTCACGGATCATTTCTATTGGTCGAGCAATTATGTTCACAGATGGTATGCAGCAGTTGTAAATATCAGCTGGTCAATCCGCCGGCCACCCCAAAAGCGCAATTGTGCCCATTACCCTTAATTGAGGTCCCCTTTGAAAGATTTATTACTGCCATGGTTGGACTATTAAACTGGATGTGTGAGGGGATCGCTTTGTGCTAGTCATAGTGGAAAATAAAACACAATAGCCAGAAACCATGTCTTTTCTCAATATTTCAGTATGCAGTGTGTGAAGGCACTCATCTGCATTATCATCCAATTCATGATCTCAAAAGAATTCCTGACTGCCTAGCCATGAAGTTGTCAGTCCTCATAGTCTGGTTCTATCAACTGCGGCACCCTTTCACCCTCACTTTAAATCACACCTCACTCCAATGACTCCACCACATGAAAGATGCCCAGATCACTGTGCAGAAAGATGTGCAGATCACTCTTTGGTACCTTGCACTTCAGCCATTCTACCTTGAAAGGCTGCACTGGTGGTGGCATTTGGGGCTAGGGGTTGGCAGTGAGTGGAGGATAGGGTGTTGTGTGCTTCAGGCTGGATGGCTCACCAGCCTGAAACCGGCAATAGAGGTATATTTCATGGGGGGCATGGTCAAATAGCTGCTGTGAATAGAGAGAAGTAGGTTGAACCTGCAGGTAAAGTGATGATTCTCACCTGTGCCTGATTAACTCTAAGCTATTTGTGTGTCTCTGTGTGATTTCAGTGAGAGTGTTATCCAGAGACAGAGAGCTGAAACACAGAGCCACGTGCTTGTGTGCATGCATGTCTGTGTTGAGGAAGAATTAAATGTGCTGAAAAGTAAAAAAGTTGTTGTCCTATCCTCCTATGCATCAGGTTTTGACAAATGTACTCCTCATGCCTCACACCCTGTGTTCTTGGGATACCCAGACCAGGGTAAAGCAGCTTCTTAAAGTTTGACAGAGGGTAAGAATTTGTATGGTACCTTGTGACAGACTAGCATCCCATCCAGGGTCTTGCCTCATGGTCAGCGTACTTCAGATAGAATCCACAACCCTGACGAGGATCGTTTGGTTACTGAAGATGAATGAATGTGCAATGAGATTTGTCACAATTGCAAAAAAAGTGTGCAAATATGAACATATTATTATATCTATATAGCACCGTGGTAAATTGTTCTATACATTACACCCGTCGCCTCACAGCAAGAAGGTCCCGGGTTCGATCCCTGGGTGGGGTGGTCTGGGTACTTTCTGGGTGTGTGTGTGTGCGTGAGCGTATGTGCCCTACGATTGATTGGTGCCCTGTCTAGGGTTGTTCCTGCCTTGTGTCCTATGCTGCTGGCTAGGCACCGGCTCCCCCGTGACCCTGAAAAGGA
>JANCOA010000040.1:21899970-21911907 GCA_024363135.1 Leptodoras oyakawai
AGGTCGCCCCACCCGGGGATCGAACCCGGGTGCTTCTTGCTGTGAGGTGACAGCGCTATCCACTGCGCCACCGTGCCGCCCCTGATTTCTCCACAGTATTCTAATTTTTTTTAATTCCTGTTTTTGTGGGTTTTATGAGCTGGAAGCCCAAATTATGTAAAAATAAACAAATAATACTTGAACTAATACTTGAATACTTTAAATTGTGGGCCCTGAATCTATAATATATGAAAGTTTAACTGTTTGAATGGAATTATGGAAATGAATCAACTTTTCCATGATATAAACATTTTTTGGAATGGGTCTTTTATTTTACTTAATGATTGTTGACAGAACTTTTTTTTTTAAAGTGGCAATAACATAAGTGATAATAGTAACGATAAGAGTAATCTCCTTACTAATGTTGCTCCAGAACATTACTGCAGAATTATTGCTTAATATCTAAATAAGTAGTTAACAACTAACTATGCATGGAGGAGGAATGAAGCATAATAAAAAAATCGCTATTACTTGATAGTATCAGAATGCCCCGTTGTATCTTTTTCCCTTCCTAGATACGTGTCTCGGTCTGACAAGCTTTAATAAGCAAGGAATAATGCATGACGGACCATGCAGAAATGTTTTATATGTGACTGCTTTCCTGTTATACACGGTTACCACTGTACAGTGGATTATTTTCTTGTTACAACATAGAGAGACGTGCATTATTCTGCTTACCACAGGGATTTGCCATAGCTTACAATATTTTTTTATTATTAATGACCCACACATCATACTTTCTAAATGGTATGGTTATAGAATGTCCTTTATTCAAGGTTATGCCTGTTGCCTATGTTATAGCAGTGTCTCTTTTTTCTCTTTTGAAGGTAAAAAGCCGGAAAAAAATGACAAACCAGACAAAGCACAAATTCCTTTTCCCTCACGATTCTACTGCCAGTAAACTTACTTTCTGACATTTTCATAAATGTTACATAAATGTCTACTAAGAGAAAATTTCTCCATATCAATGTTTATACATTTTTTATTGAACAGCAACAACGTTTTAAACCCATTTATTACTAGCCTTTGATTATGTGTATGGGCTGTTACTGTAGAAATGATAACATTAGAACGTGAGCATTAATATAAATGCATCATTTACATTACAACTGGAACTTCTGTGCTGTTAAAGAAAAAGCAATGCACGCTTCTGATTAAAGAAATGAATATTTTCTGTAATTAAATATAAATCAGGAATCTTAAGGACAGATAGACTTAGCACTGTTGGCGTCCTGCCACCATGAGATTGAATGTAGGCCTGGTGGTTCACTGCATGAGGAAAGACAGGAAGCCTATTTCTATAGTTCCGCTTCAGGAAGAACAATACAACTCCTTCAATTAGAGTTAATTTATTGCCTAATTTATAGACTAGAACAAATGCATTGATCATTAGGAGTTTATTTGCTTGACCTCTGCTCATGTTTAAACAAAGCCTTTGCAGTTGGAACTCAACTCGAGCACAGACTAAATGAAGTCCAGACAAGTGTGTAGGCTGGAGGAGACACCTGCTTGTGATTGTTGTGTTTGCTTTGCCTTCATTTCTCATGGTAAAGTTGGACACAGGCTTGCAGATGGTGGAGTTTGTTGAGTAGTGTTTGGACAGTGTGAATGTTTTTAATACTGGTATGCTAATTTGACCTGGCTGAAACCATGTCTCTGTCTGCTCTTAAATGAAGCTACTGTCAGGCTTGTCACACCTGCCACCTCTAGCTAATGGGAAAAATCATTAGTCTCTAATTAGAGTTTTGATCTTGAGCTTGAGAAATCGGATGTGGCTGTGTTAAGTTGAAAAAAAAAAATAGTCACAGAAAACTCCAACTCTCTGAATAGGAGGAAAGGGGAAAAAGGTCTTGCTACAATATGCAAGTTAACTATGTACCATATTAATGTACTAAAACTTAATCATTCGTATTATGCTACTTCAGATCACTTTCCAGAATGGGGGTAAAATAATTCTTCTTAACCTGTTTCTTTTAATAATAATAATAATAATAATAATAATAATAGGAGCTCAGTGAGAAGGGCTTTACACATGCTTTCTGCAGATTCGCATCCACTTACTCTAAGAGTTCAATGTTTGGTCAAGTGTGAAAGCAGTTACTGAGCCCCAGTGTGGTCCAGAACACTAATCACTGCGAACTGTTATCTTGGTTTTATCTGTTTTACCCCAATCTATGGTAGAGGTTAGGAGTCGATTTATGCGACTGGTTCAAATTGTCACATTACTTAGTTACTATATAGAGTTTCGCGATCATATGCTGTGTAGAAGGTATGCTGTGGGCTCATACAGAGTGCCCAGAATATATTAAGCAAAAAAAAGCACAGACATCTAATGTCTCACAAAAGCTTTGATCAGTACTAAAAGATGCACTTTTTTTATATTGTTTTCAATATTTCATAAGGAATGAGCTATGAACTGACATGGAGCAGAAGAAGAGTGAATATGTTTGGGATAGAAAAGCCATTTCCACAAAATAAAAAACTTCACATTGAATTATTAATCTTAACAATAAAAACATATTTTAAGATTATTAAGAACAATATGGCAATGCAGCCCACAGAGTAGATGTGCCATACAAAATTGTACAAGCAATTAGCAGTTTGGAAGGAATTTTTCTGTGTAAAAAACACCAAATATCCAGAATAGCTCCTAGTTATATACATATGTATTGGCACCAAATGTGAAAATACCCTCAAATCAAAGTCCTTGGCAGCACTGCTTGCAACTGAAAACAACTTTGATTTAATTTCTTCCTCTAATTCTCATATCCTGTTCCACCAAAGTGCCTGCCCCAAAATACATACTTGGCTATTGCAGTATGTCTCCATTCAGTAGTCCTGGACTCTAGTTTCCAGTATGGCATTGATGTTATGTCGATTTCCTCTTAATACCAGCAATGTTTGTCCTACTGAGACACTGTGAGGAGCTCTGAGGCTCAGATGCTTCTCCCTCCTCTGTCTACAAAATGCATGATAAGCAATACCCTATCCTAATGGCATGACTTTGCAGATATTTGGCCAGCATCAGGCATATCGTTTAATTGGCTCAGGGCCTTGTCGCTGATCTTTTCCAGGGCTTATTTTCAGTCTGTCCTGACAACCATGAGCATGCAGGCAATACAAGATTCCCAAGAGTGCACAAACAATAATCTCGCATATCCTTTCCAAATTGGAGAAACAGGAAATCAGCACAGATCAGTGACAAACAGCAGGCTGCAAAAGTGTAAACTACAACAAATTATTGTACTTTGGGTCTCTGCTCTGATTAACATAAGTCATGATATCTATTACACAATGCCTGCTGAGGAATCACATAATATTATGTGTGTGTATATCCAAGCTGGGTACATGTTCTGAAATCCGATTGCTTTCTCTAAATTAATGGCACACCATTAGTGTCTAAACAGAGCTGCTAACCCACGCATTATCTCTGTGCCATTGTGGTCTAACAGCCGTAAAAGAGCTGTACAGGTAATGCCGGTCATCTGTCTATGAGCCCGTGGCTGAAAGTGCTACCCAAGCACGTTTCCCCTAAAATCAGCTAATACGGCTTCATTTGGCCAGTGTGCAGTGCCACACATGTTGGAATGAGGTCAGAGGCGTAAAGATGGATGCTCTAATCTGGTGCCTGGCCTCCATCTGCTGTAGTCAGATGGCAGGTCACCACAGGGTCATGTTTGCATGTGGAGGTGTGTTTGTGCAATATCACACTGTAATCCACAGAGAGTGTGTTTAGTAGCTACAGGGCCAACTGTACCTGTGTCTTCAGCTCACTGCTGGGAAACAGCAATGACAGCACAAACAAGATAGAACATCTAATTGTCAGTCATCTTGTTGCCTCCACCTCTTCTGCCAGTCCTGATGGGCTGTGATTACAAAGTAAAGCAGTCCTAATTAAACAATCAGCCTTTTAGTTTGAAAGTGTGCGGCATGGCATGAACTGTTCATATTAATCGCTTTGTATATGCTGCCAGTTTAGCTTCATCTCAGCCATAATTATAAATAAATGGATTGAGATTTGGAGGTCAAATGGTAGAATAAATTAAAAACATATTCAATGGCTGGAGAGAGGCCAGAGCTAAACCGCCGAAAGCCCAGGGAAGAAATGAATGCATTCCCAAATCCTTCAAGCACATGTCTTATCTTCTTTAATATGACCTTCTCTGGTCATCATATCTTCGTGATCAGTGACTGACATGAGTGAAAAAGCATGAAGGGTATTTGAGGGAATATGGCACAGTGGCATTTAAAAAGTAATAAAATGAAAGACATGTGGTTGTCATGTTAACCCATAAGAAACCATAGTGGCATACATGTCACAAAACCTTTAGGGTGTGAAATCGTTTGAAGTTTTAGCATTTACATCACAAGGTATTGTGTAGAGAAGTGTTTTTTGTACATACTCCACACGGTATGTACATATCCAACAATGCACATATTATACATACTTTTAAAGGGTTTGTGACATGTATGTCACCATGGGTTCTTATGGGTTAACTTGCAATATATTGAGAGCAAGATATGAAAATAATCTGCGCTAAGTCATTCTGACTTAGTTGTTGTACCACCTCCTCCAGCCTGGACTGTTGACTAAGGCAGGTTGGGTCCATGGATTTATGTTGTTTGTGCCAAATTCACACTCCACCATCTGCCTGCTTCAGCAGAACTCGAGATTCATCAGACCAGGCTACGCTTTTCCAACTGACGTGGTCTTCTGTGTTTTTAGCCCATCCATCTCAAGGTGCAATAGGTTGTGCATTCTGAGATGCTTTTCTGCTCACCACAATACTACAGAGTATTTATCTGAGTTACTGTGGCATTTCTGTCAGCTCAATCCAGTCTGAACATACTCTGTTGACCTCTCTCATCAACAAGGCATTTCTGTCTGCAGACCTGCCACTCACTGGGTGTATTTGTTTTAATTGCACCATTCTGAGACTGTTGTGCATGAAAATCAGCTGTTATAGAAATACCCAAACAAGCCCATCTGGCACTAACAGTCATGCCATATCACTGAGATCAAATTTCCCACATTCAGATGGTTGATGCAAAGCTTTGTATATGCATGATGTTATGCAAAGAATTGCTTCCACATGATTGGCTGATTAGATTATTGCATGAATGCAATTATAGGTGTACAGGTGTTCCTAAAAAGTCTCAGTGAGTGCAGTTATACAGTTAAAGAGTTGACTTTAAAGTCGCAAAGAGACAAAATGCAATATGACAGATAAGAGGAAGGGGAAAGGAACACAGTGACACAAAGCCCAGTTGTGTTTCCTCCATCAAGTTTGTAATTTCCTGATATATGACATTTCAGCTGGTGTTATCTGACTTATACTACAACACTGTCCAACATCTAATAAAACAGAGGTTTTTGTATGTTCTGTATACTTATATTATATATGAATGATATAGCTCCTATCTTATTTTCATGTCATGTCACATACAGGAAGCTCTGTCTAAGCACATTTAACCTGGAAATTTGAGTTCGATAGTGAATATATTAACACACACTTAATAAGATAATAATTGCAACTTGCCACTCAGTGACAGTCCAGGGGCCATGCTACTTATATAGTCCAGCTCTTGTGCAAAAAAACAAATGTCTGTTGAAATGGAACAATGCAACTATAAAGTTTATAGTGCCTTATAAGTAGAGATAAGGCTATGGGGTATACAGTATACACTGACAGAGAATGCCTTAGAGACAAACATATCCCCATCTCTAAATGGATTATGGGTAAGTGAATTACTTTAGCCAGGCTGGTGGGGTGAGTGAACAATAAGCTCCCAGTAGGTCTTTAGCAGATTCCATACTTTCTCTGGCTCTCACAGAGTGTGAAACAAAACTGGTCTCAGCAGTAACATATTCTTATAATAACAGCCATTGAGAGGCTATTGCACTTCAGAGAATTTCATTTCCGAGCCTATGTTGTGTGACACTTGTGGCTTCATCTCAGAGAGTAATCCATGAGCCATCCTAATGTCAAAAGGTTAGAAAGCACTGCCCTGTAAATTCCAGTTCTTGTGTGCAATGTCTTCCTGAAACAAACAGTCACGTGAAAGAGCACCTAAGTGACAGCTTAACTCCAATTACTCAGCACCAACTGGTCAGGATGATGTTGCATTGTGCAGGTGATCTTCAACCTTTATAATGTTATTTAGGGCATGAAAATCCCTGAAGGTTATCAACCTCGGAAATGAAGAACAGATGCGTGTCGGGAAGCTCGGTGGACAACTGGAGCAACAGGCTGAGCGACGCTAATCTCGAGATGCTCAGACAAACCGTGAGCCCGTGTGTGTGAGAATGTGGACTTCACAGGTTTATTAGAGGAATGCTGTGTTCAGTTCAGAAGCTTACCTTATCGGAGAACGTGAAGAAAAGGATGAGCAGAATCAGCTCGGCCAGCAAAATAATCAGCAAGACAATGAAGAACTGCAAGCAGAAAAACAGAGATGAATTACTTACTTTGAGAGAAACAAGAAAGGCAGTTGAAATGGAAGTTCTATTCAAATGAATCATCCTCTAAACACACACACACACTGACTCCCCTTCACTCTACTGCTGCTAAATATTTACAAAATCTTCCACACAGAATGAGGCTGCCAGGCAGTAAGTATTAACTCGGGGAGCTTGATTCACTTCTTATTCATCATTCTGTTGATTGTGGCTGGTCGAGGGCATGAGAGCAGCAGCTTTAGCCCAGCTGGACGCCTGTAAAATGTTTGTTTCCTGTTTTTTTTTTTTTGCACTGACAGGTTAATGTGATTGGTTTACCCCATTCCATAGAGGCTATTGAAAGATAATACTAATTTTGTACGTGTACAAGTTAATAGCTGAAATAAACTGGATTCTTTACAGTGTCACTTTTCTCTTTGGCTTTTGATTCAGGGATGGATCCATTTGCCTCTAGCTGAACACAGAAAGCCCAGTGATGCGTCTTCAGCACTAGGGCTAATCATTTATTGCTTCTTTGTTCCTGAAACCTATGAAAAGATACAGTCATATCCCAATAAATTTTTTCACTCATTGCCCATTTCATGATTGTAATTTTATCAGGTGCAGCATCAGTATGAACATCACAGTGAAAAGATCTTCAAAGAGTGCATGATAGTCTTTATGATTACAGCTACAGTTCATACAGGAGCAGGTGAGATTATCGATTTAAGAAGCGGTGAGGCTTGGAACTCGCAGCTTTATCTACATCCCATTTGTTGCCTAACAGCCACATTTATTTATCAATGGAAAAAGTCCTCCATGGGACCAGTATTGAATGTATTCTTTGGTTGATAAACCAGCAGTGACACTGGTCTGGTGCATCATGGTGCTGCACCCAGAAGAATCCAGCCAACAGCAGTCCTGTGATCACCCATATTTAATATCTGCTTAGTAGTGCTCTCAATAACGGACACAGGACACAGAGGACAGAGTCAGTTACTTAACACCTACAGATTAGATTTTCTGCTTTGTGTACCCGATGAAATGATAAATAAATATATGCACAAGACGCGTATACGGAATAACGCTGGTTCCTCAAAAGGTCGGCCAATTCAAATTTACATCAGCTTTCTCTAGTAAGCACATTTAATCACGCCAGCTTAACCACTCAGAAAATGGTATTTAAATTCTAAGATGTGGAGTCTCTCACTTCACACATGCGCTGCCATTATTCATACACCAAGGCTCTTTGTGTAAAATCCTCCTTCTATTCAATTTCCAGTGTTTAAATAGTTCAGTATTTATGTTTATATATAATCAGGTTACCCTGTCCCCTCATCAAAAAAAAAAATGGACATCATAAAAAAGTACTCATAAAAAAGGACATGAATGAAGATAAAGACTTGTCTTATAGTGCAATATTATCTTGATCAATTTTATTATTCACGCTTATTCAGTATATCACACAAAAGCCCTGTGTGTGACTTGTTCTCGAAATTAAACTGTGACCAGGGCTATTACAAAGACATAATAGCTTTGTACTTGCACTGTGAGAAAGGGCATAAGGGAAAGTACAAGAGTAGAAGAGACATTGCATGATTGAGTGAGTGACATAAAAGTGCAGCGAAACCCACTAGTAAACACTTGCTGCAAGATTAGACAGGCAAGGTTAGACACGATATGATTTGATAGGCAATATTAGATAAGGAGATGTGATTTCTTTCCCATAAGCCTGCAGAGTAAAGAACACATTGCCCATAAGCAAAAGCTGCTCAGTTGGGAAAAAATGAATAATAATAATAAAAAATAAACACTGAATAATATCAGACCCGGAGCAAATATTCTCTTCAAATGGATAGATGTGTTAGAGAAAGACTGGGGATGTAACACAATGCCAGTATCTGTACCGGTTCTGTGCCTAAAATATCTGTATCTGGATTGTAATTCAAACCAGTACCTGGTTTTGCTTAAACTGGAATGATCTATTTATTTATTTATTAGAACTAAATATGTAATCCTACCACTATGCCCCATGGAAAAACTGAAATGAAAAACAATGCTGCTGCAAAGTTGTTTTATTTATTTAAATAACACTTTGCAGAGCATAACTTTATTCAACATGTAAACCTTAGCTACATCACTCGACTTCATAACTGGCCTTGACAAGATACCCTGTGGAACTTTCTGGCAACTTTTCTATCTAAAGCTATAATCTTTTAAAACAATGACTTTTTTTTCAAATCAGAGAACTACTGCTTATAGATTTCAGAAAGATCAGAAAGGTTTGCCGGACCTGCTACCCTCTGTGCAGTTGGGATGCAGTGCTGCTGCTAGCAATATTTCATTACAATGCCTGGGTGATTTTCTGGGAAGATTTTTCATTTAACAACAATGAAACAATACCAAAAGAACCCCTCTGAACAGTGTGCCTCCTGTTGATATCTGTATATCTGTTTAAACAACATCTTTTCATTCAAAATAACATATTCATATATGGTTGCATCCCTAACAAATGCCGGCATGCTGGCCCATTTTCAGCGTATTACACAGTTAAGAGAGAGAGAGTGTTCTGCGTGTCTGTGTAGGAGGTCAGATATATACTCACACTCAGGAGCAGGCACTTGTTTTCCTTGATGGCACCCAGGCAACCAAGGAAGCCGGTCACCATGACAATGGCGCCTATAGCGATGACAAGGTTGGCAGCCGAGAGGGAGGGGAAGGAGGGCGAGAAGGTGGCAAAGCTACCTTGAGAGACTGCCAGCCAGATCCCTACACCCAGGAGTCCACAGCCACACAACTATATATGTAGAGAGAGAGAGAGAGAGAGAGAGAGAAGGAGTGATAGAGAGAGACAGAGACAGACAGAGAAAGAAAGAGAGAAAGAAAGAGAAAGAAAGCAAGAGAAGGAGAGAGAAAGAGAGAGAAAAAGAGAGAGAGAAAGAGAGAGAGAAAGAAAGAGAGGGTTGACAAGCTAAAATTAATGTGACATTTGGAAATTACCATGACAGATCCCAATTAGACATAAATTAGTTTCTAGTCTGTTTCTAACTTAAAAGAAATGAAGGCTATCAAGAGACATCTCCTTTCGTTCCAATACGTCTGCACAACAGTCCCATACAGGTAATGAAAATGATATCAGATCTGCCGAAAGCTTTTTAAACTTGGGATTCAGTACCGAATGTGTCTCTGGTGCAACTGAGAGGCTTCCGAGATTTTTTCACCGATAATAAAACTTTGTTGTGTGCTAATGGATATATTATGGCAGTGAAAAGCTGTCTACCACCACTGTCCCATGCTGACAGGCCACCTCCAGCATTTTTACAAGAGATATATTGTGTGCACTGGTGTGTCACTGAGAGAGAGAGAGAGATGGACTGAGACACATATTAAGGGACTGAGTAAATACAAAGGAGCTTGAGTTTGGTGCCAGTGGACATATGAATGAAAAAAGGAGATACGAGCACTGGAACCAGTGACTGACAGCCTCAGTTGATCCTAGGCTTGTTTTCTCCATGGATCACATCTAACACAGACAGAGACAGGGTATGGAGTCGAAAGAATCAGTCGTGCAGGGAGGAGACGGCTGACATTTCCCTGGCTGCTAATGGAATGATATCCAGCACAATCGCCTTGTGTATAAGAAATCCCATGCTGCAGTGATACACAATCAGGCACCATGTAGTAAATCACGTTGTTGCCATGTCTTTCTCGGTTCACCGCTGCTCAGCAGAGCACTGCAGTACATTATCGTTAAATGCTAACAAACCTGCAGCATGCTGAGGCTAATCGGTAAGCCCTCACACCAATTTCCAACAGACACAATGAATACGTAATGGAGCCCACATATACTGTAGGCTTCCTGAGGACTATAATAGTGCTGGCAGGTTCTGTTCTATCCATAAGAGTAGCCGGTGAGCCACTTAAGAATAAATAGAGCTCTTCGTTTGAAGCATGGTGTAACAAACACCTTCAGTCGTCATCGCTTAGGTAAACCTTGACCCTTTCTGCTGATTTTCCCACACCATTAGAAATTAAAACCTTTGTGTACTTCACAATTGGCCGCTAAGAGTGGGTAATGATGCTATGTTTGGTGAAGGAGCACTTTGCCAGGTTTGTTGAGAGTGAGAGAAATGGCTTGACCTTCAACGAACTACCGAGTCAGAATGCATCAGCAAATACACAAGACGTCCAGCTCAAGCCTTACGTTTACATTGCTAACGTTTATCACTTCTCAACTGTTTGACAGACCAGGCACATGCAGGCTCACAAAAATCTGATTGCTTTCTCTGTAAATTAATTCCGAAATGAACGATTGTGTAATGTTTGCTTTGTCTCTACCTCTTCTAAACCCTGTACATATACCTTATAGCGTGCAATCATATAAGATTTTGATTAATTACAGGTCTGGAACCCATAGTTTCCTTTGAACAGTCAAAACACATCCATCAACATCAACCAGCAAGCTCTTTAGATCAGAAATCCAGGGCGATATGCCACATTTGACTCCCAAAGACTAATTGAAAAGCTTGCATGTCTCTGAGGAATTATGAAAGATCGCTTGAAAGTGGACAGGACAGCGAGAGAGTGCATTAGCAAGCGCAAAAAAGTGGAGGTGAGAAGGAGAACGACAGATCGAGGAAGAGAGATGGACGTAGAACAGGAAACACGGTGGGACAGAGGACAGAGGGCAACGAAAAGAACAAATGAGAGTAGAAGAATTGAGGTAATGCTGTATGACACTCGGTCGAGAAGACGAGAACTCCATAACAGTGCATTAGCAGCAGGGTGTGATGGGGACCTTAAAGGACGCTTTGTTCTTTTCTGATGAGTCTTGCTGGTGGGAGAGTGAAAAAGGGAAGTAAAAGTAGTAGTAAAATAAACTACAGAGTGCTGTGTGCTCGGCTGTTTCTGGACAAGCTTAATAATATAACACTGTCACACTCACTCAATGCCCCTTTTGTCCTTTTTTCTGTCTCACTGTCTCCCTCTTGCTTATATTCTCTTTAGTCATTTTTAAACTTGTATCTTGCATTAATGTTGAAGTATTCTGGTTGAAGAGCTTAGTAAAAAGGAGCACTGGGCCTATGATGATCAAACTAACTGTGGAAAATAAAAGGAATTCATTTTGTATCTGTCAGAGTTTTTCTCGAAATATGCTAAAATTCAATGATGAATAAGTGATCTAATCGTCCTCAATGATTTTCTTGCACACATATTAATGCTATTAACACTGATCTCAGGCTATAATAAATGATTTTTTACTGTCAGTCAATCACATAATCCTAAACACACACACACACAAACAAACAGAAACATCTACATATGTGAGACTTTGTAATGTATGTGTTTTCATGAAAATGAGATCACTATTCCTATACTATGTACAGTACAGGCCAAAAGTTTGGACACAACTTCTCATTCAATGCGTTTTCTTTATTTTCATGACTATTTACATTGTA
>JANCOA010000040.1:21980182-21990955 GCA_024363135.1 Leptodoras oyakawai
GCCGGCTGGGCACCGGCTCCCCCGTGACCCCGTAACTGGGAATAAGCGGTACAGAAAATGACTGACTGACTGACAGTTCTTGAGATATTGAAATGTGTCAGCTGCAGCGCCCCAGTGGTTGAAGTTTCAGGCAGAATTTGAGGAATGATGTAGGACATTATTCATTAGGAGGCACTACTGCACAAATGAATTGTAATGAGATAAGGTTTTTAATAATAATCTATCTCATTTCAGTGGATACTAGCATGAATGACAAACCTTATATTCTACATCAGACATCTGGGGCTACAACCACACCAAGTTTCATGTACTGTAGATTGGTGAAGGCTAAGCGTATGATAATTGTCAACGGAATATTGGTGGAGACAAAAACTTTGACGAAATCGATGTGGCTGCCGAGGCCGTCATAATAATACTGATGTTAATATCAGCTTGTGAATATCAGAAAAGTAGACACTGCAGGCAGAGAAGCATACGTGTTTAGCAGCGTGATTTACTGCTACATGTTGCATTTGTATTTGAAGAAATTATGCTTTCCTCCAGAGAGAATCCAAGCTGTTAGAGTATCTATCAGCGACTCTCCTTTCTCCTTGCTGCTTTCTTCCCCTTCTCTCAAGGGCCCTTTTCTCTCAAGCTGCTCTCATGTATTGCCATCTTCACCACATTTCCTTTCAGCCATTCTATTTTCTTTCTTGCTCTCCCATACACACACAATTGCCCAGTGGGAGAGCTGCTCTCTCTCCACAGGACCTCACTTACAGAAGATGGCTTGCCTCTGCTCACAGGTCATCATAGTGTTTTATTCAAGGAGTGTGTATTTAAAATTGGTGCCAACAAGAACAGAGCTGAAGCATGTAAAAGTCCCAGGAGTGCCAGAGGGCTTTCTGTCGCTTATGCACTATTCATTATAGTCCCAAGTGACAAAAACATAAAAGAAAAGAGGATGTAACAGATGTTGTCATGCCATGTCACTCTTTGGACCTCTTTGCTCTCACCTGTAGCACTCAATGCTCCAAAAGTGATAAAACTGTGACAAGGCAAGAGAAGACCACGATGTGGAAATGAAGGGGAAAAAACATACAAGACATACATCTTTGTTAAGTGCTTTATCCTGATAATGTCACATCGGACCTGGAGCCTTTCACTGGAACACTGGGAGTTGGAATGCACTATGCTATTACACTACATCACCATGCAGCACACACACAAACACACACACACACACACACACACACACACACACACACACACACATACATACACACACTATTTCTGACTTTAGGTCAAATGAGAATAGTTCACCTACATGAATGGTCTTGGACAGAAAACTGGAAGAAAACCTAGACGACTCAGGATCGAAAAGGTGATAAATACTGCAATGTGCAGGTATTTATCCCATAAAATACCAATAACTAAAACCTCCTCTGAGACATACAAACCGGCAAATGCTTAATTGCGACCTTAAGATGTGCAAATCTAGCAATCAGCTGCAGATCCGAAACATTGACATGGATGAATTTTAATGAACAGCTGCTCTCTTTCTGCTGTCACCCTTTCAGTGTTAATAAACTACAACAGTGACATACTGTGTTTGCACGCCAGTGTACGCTGACCACAATGACAGCCTTTTGTAGTGAGCAATTTCTCACAAAAACTATGGATTATGCCATACTGAAATGTCTGTCTTTTTCCACTCACCCACTATACTGTTAACCTCCAGCCCCTTCTGCCGATTCAGGTCAGTGAGCTCAGATGCACAGCTACTTAATATGCTCGGATGTGCACACTGATGCAAGACTCTATCTGTTGTCTCTCTGTCTCTTGATCAGCTTGTGATATTTTGTAACCTCAGTATCCCTCTATAGCCTTATTCTCTCTCTGAAACCAAGGACTGTGTGTTTGTGGTGTCAATCTGTCCATTCAGAGCCTGTGGTTATTCGTATATTATAAATATATAAATATGGATTAGTTTGACCTATTCAATCATGAGACTTATATAGAAGATGAACTGCAAATTTCACAGACTGATAACAATAAAAATGCAGAGATAACATGATGGTTAGTGCGCATGGCCCCATCAGTACCACATATATATCTTTTCTACTACAACGCAATTTGCAAAACTATGTGTTCGAATATTTGCACTAGGACGTCTGCATCAATCTAGCCAGAATTTATTGTTAGTGCATTTCTGGGCTTAGTGTTGAACCATTTCTCAAAGTGAAAGCAGAAAAGAGAGAACCCACTGTTGCTACTGTCTTGCAAAACAAATGATTTTTACTTTCCTTTGCACCCGAATCATTCGGCTGTCCTGTTTTTCACACTGTCACTAGACTGATGTGTCTGGTATTGCTGTTTTCTGCACAAAAAAAAAAAATTTAAGCTGTTCAGACTGAAATCAAGTCCGGTTGAAGACGGACAACCCATAAAAACATTCACATTAAAGTTTGACATAGCAGGTTGTAAAAATTGCCGTGTAGTACACAATGTTTCTGAAAGAACAGACATTTCAAAGCTATACGCCTGAGTGGTTCTCTTCCAGAAATACCTGCAATAATATTTCCCGGAGTGATATATGAGAAGTGATGTTTGACGGGTTTTGGCCCTGCAATAGATGTGTTAATGTATGAGCAGGTAGAACATCTTAAATGCAAGATGCCATAGTTTTTATTTAGCACTTCACTTGTGACAAGCATGTCTTTAATCCAGCCACTGACCAAGCACCCCCCTCCTTCCAACCCCAGGGAGAATTTTAAAACTTTCTTAATATAACTTCAGACACTTTTATTGCTAGAATGATAGGACAGCAATCTGCAAAGGAATGCTCTCTTTCTTAGCTGTGGATTGTTTCGGGATCAGCACTTTCTTCCTGTCAGCAGATTATACTCTGTACAGAGGACAAAGTATCCACTCACCCATCCAAATCATTGAATTCAGGTGTTCCAATTACTTCCATGGCCACAGGTGTATGAAATCAAGCACCTTGGCATGCAGACTGCTTCAAAGATTTGTGAAAGAATGGTTCCAGCATGGTACTGTGATAGGATGCCACCTGTGCAATAAGTCTAGTCGTGAAATTTCCTCACTAATAAATATTCCACAGTTAACTGTCAGTGGTATTATAACAAAGTGGAAGCAACTGGGAATGACAGGCCAGGTAAAATGACAGAGCAGGGTCAGTGGATGCTGAGGTGTATAGTGCACAGAGGTCACAGAGTCAATCGCTCCAGACCTCCAAACTTCATGTCGCCTTCAGATTAGCTCAAGAACAGAGAGCATAGAGAGCTTCATGGAATGGGTTTCCATGGCCGAGCAGCTGCATCTAAGCCTTACATCACCAAGTGCAATGCAAAGTGTTAGATGCAGTGGTTTAAAACACACTGCCACTGGACTCTAGAGCAGTGGAGACATGTTCCATCTGGCAATCTGATGGACAAAGCAAGGTCCATAAATTCATGGATGATCGAGTTTGGTGTGGAAGAACAAAAATTTCCATACTCTAAATCTTGTGGAAAGCCTTCCTAGAAGAGTTGAAGCTGTGATATCTGCAAAGGGTGGGCCGACATCATATTAAACCCTATGGATTAAGAATGGGTTGTATAAATGTGATAAACGTAAGTCACTCTGGATAAGGGTGTCTGCCACATGGCATAAATGTAAATCTTTCACTGGAATAAAATCGTGATCTTTTCACCTTTAGGGTATCCACAACTTTTTGGGACAACCAACCTGTTTATTATTACTAAAAAGAAAATAGAACAAATAATTTTTTTTCCCACCTGAAACTCAGCCTTGGTTTATTTTACTACACCTACTTACCAATTTCATCCATTATAAGGTCTTCATTTTGAGCCGAGAGTAATAGATGGTTGAAATGAGGACTTGAAAATAGACAGGTAATGGTAAATATGAAGTTTAATCATGAGTTCATGTGAGAGACATAAGGTCAAACACTTGTGACCCCTCATATTTAGAGACAAGAACATGTCTGGAAGGAAGATATTAATAGTTCATGTCCAGAGGAAGATTCTAATAGTCTCTTATATCCACATCCCAGGCAGCCCCTACTTCCAGTCCCTAAAGCACTGCCACTAAACACCTTCTACGTGTACCAAGTGCATATGTAGTGCATACACTGTAAGATGTACTTTATTTATCATTTGCCATGTAGACAGACACGCACCTATGAACAGTGTTTGTTTTTCGGCTATACAAGTTCATTAATATAGCTCATACTACAGACGTGAATACACACACACTGTAGTGATTTATTTGATGTTATTTCAGAAGTTATTTTTTATTACATTTTTTTTTATTATTTCATTTTTGTGTAAACCTACTGTATATAAAATGTAAAAAAAAAAACCATCAACGCCAATTTGATTTTCTGTTTTCTGGTTGTTCTTTTTAGCTGCCATTTGTTTTGTCATAGCCAGTGCTACACTTAGTATACAGTAGATACAATTTAAGTTTTGCAGGAACATTTGATGTATGCTACAAATGTGCTTATGTTGAGTCATGTCTTGGACATTATGTCACACAGATACAGATGACACATTGTTAAATGTGAGCTAGCAGAGTTGGAAATGATTATATTGAACAGATTCGTCATCAAAAGTGTTTGTAAATGACTTAGAAATCATACATACACTATAGCTATATAATTCTTTACTGTCTGTGGTGTTTTAAACAAAGACAGGAAAAAGAGAGGACTATTCTTGCTGACTGTTTGTCTACTGCATAGCAAAAGGCTCAGTTTTGGTGACCGTGAGAAACCTGGGAAACACGGTACTCTTCCTGTACTTGCCTACCCAAAATTCTTTTTGATCACATGCTGACTTTGAATGTGACTTTGACATCTTTTTTTACTGAGCGCAGCCGATTCTGATTCAGAATGTACGCGTTCTGCAAGTCCTGTAAATGTTCTGATTCACTTAGCTAAACAAAATATAGCGTCAAACACAATCCAATAAAACATCACTGATGGCTGAAAAGGATTTTCAGATTCCCAGAGAGCTTCTTATCCAAACAATACGGTTATTTCTCTCCTGTGTGACAGGATATCACAGGTTCACTACATCATTTTTAGTGCGGGTAGAGAAAAACATAAACCATAAAGCCATAAAGTGAGTTACGAGGTTAAGAGGCTAGTTATACAATCTCATGTTCCTTTTTTTAATATCTTTGCTTGTGATAGTGTACATGCAAAGCATTTTGTTCATGAAAGTGTATCATTTTCAAAACAATAAATGTAGTAGAAAATGTCAGAAATGAACCATTTGAGCTCCTTATCATTTAAAGCAACAGGCATTGAAACTGAGAGTTTGCAAAGGCCTGTTTCAGACAGGGTGAAAAGATAGCTGTAATATTTGATCCATATGGTACTTTGATCAAAGCATGTCATAGACATTTCTTTAAGACTCCAGGGAGCTGTATTTACTTGTAGGAAATGGATATAATAGGGCTGTATGTAATAGTTTTGCTGTATGTTTGGGGTGGTTGTCTTATTGAAGCATCCATCTTCTACTTATGTCCCAGTACATCACTCCATTCATGTTTCTTTTGATAATGTATAATGCCCCAGTACTGTTTGGAGAGAAGCAGACCCATATCCTAATGCTCCCAACTCCATTGTTCACTGTGAGCATGGGCTTCTTGGGATCATTTATAAAACCCTTCTTTCTCTAAATATAATGATCTGAATTATTGTCAAATAGCCTTATTTTTATTTTGTCTGACTAGATCAGTGATTTTCAACCACTGTGTCATGGCACACTAGAGATCATCTGGTGTGCCGTGGGAAATTATCCAATTTCACTTAATTGCTATATAAAAAAATAGTAGTTACTGCAAATAATTTGTCATTGTTGAGTACCTGTGCCTGCAATGCAGTGACTGGCAGAGTAATTAAATAAATACTCTTCCATGTCAGTGGGTGGCAGCAGGTAGCACAATACTGACCTTGTTAATTTAAGACTCCGAATTGGGCCATGGCCAAATTCTGACCCAGAGGAAGGCCCTAGTATGAGTGGTGGTCAAAAGAAAGAAGCAAAAACGCTGAGCTCAAGGCAATACAGCAAAAGGTATATTTCATTGGTATTTACTTTCACCGGGGATCAGACGGCACTGATTCCATTATGATTGATGTCTGGGCTGTCCAACAGCGCCATGGTCCCAAGCAAGCTTAAACGCCATCTCCAAACGAAACACCCGTCACTTCAAACAAGAATGCAGAATATTTTGATAAACAGGCAGCTTTAATGAGAAGAACCACAAAGGTGAATGAGAACGCTCTCGGAGCTAGCTCTGACCTCTACCAAGTAGCTGAACTCGTAGCCAAGTCCAAAAAGCCACACACAGTGGCAGAGACATGAATACTACCTGCCTGCAAAGCCATTGTAAACGTAAAACTGTAAAATAACATGATTACCAGACATATTGATGATATGTCTGCAGATATGGAAAGTGTTGTTTTGGAAAAACAACTTGCATTGCAAGTTGATGAGTCTACAGACATTAGTAGACATTCTCAACTCTTGGCCAATGTGCATTTGGTTGATGTTGATGCCATTAGAGAAAACTTCCTATTTTGGAAGGCATTGCCAGAAAAAACAAC
Source organism: Leptodoras oyakawai (assembly GCA_024363135.1). Classification (NCBI taxonomy): domain Eukaryota; kingdom Metazoa; phylum Chordata; class Actinopteri; order Siluriformes; family Doradidae; genus Leptodoras; species Leptodoras oyakawai. The sequence continues at coordinate 21,986,799 of JANCOA010000040.1, forward strand.
AGGAGAGCACATTTTTCAGGTCACATCAGAATATCTCAAAAACGGACATCAGTGGGAAAACTGCATAAGTGTATGCACTGATGGAGCAGCAGCCATTGTCGGGCGAAGCAAAGGCTTCCCAGGTGTTGTTATTATACAATGTTTTTTGCATGGTGAGGCACCATGCAAAAAACATTTATGGAATTAGGCAGACACCTTAATCCAGAGTGATTTACATTTGTCTAATTTTTACACAATTGAGCATTTGAGGGTTAAGGGCCTTCCTCAGGGGCCCAACAGTGGCAGCTTGGTGCTGCTAGAATTTGAATTCATCAGTCCATTGTCTTAACCACTCAGCTACCACTGCCCTTGTTGCCAAGACTTTACCAGCAGAACTAGCTCCTGTGTTGGATGATGTTTTGCACATGGTGAACTTTGTAAAAACAAGACCTGTAAAAAGTCACATATTTGCATCTTTGTGTGAGGAACATAAAGCCTTATTGCTCCATAACGGAGGTCCGATGGTTGTCACATGGCAAAGTGCTGGCCATGTGTGTGAGCTGTGGGAGGAACTAGAAGTGTTTTTGACCAATGAGAGGTGCGACGACACAAAGCTGCTTGCAAGTGATGAGTGGTGTGCAACGCTGGCATACATGGCAGATATATTTCAGCATTTGAATGAACTGAACACACGGATGCATGGCCAAAATAAAAAACAAGTACAGATAAAATAAATGTATTCTGTTCACAGGTGCACCTCTGGTGGAAAGTGCCATCCTTAACATGTTCCCACTCACCCAGAAATGGCAACATGTCAACACTGTTGTCCATTGTGAGATAACAGGTAATCATCTGAAAACTCTTGAGAAAAACTTGTCATTTTATTTCCCTTCAGCCTCCACCGATTGCCTTGACTGGGTAATGGACCCATATAGTTCAGCAGCAGTTGTTGGAAAGAACATGACTTCGCAGGAGCAGGAGGAACTAACTGAACTGAGACACAATCGAGGTTTAAAGCTAGGCTTTTCTGATCTACCTTTGGACAGTTTTTGGTTGACTGTTGCCAAGGAGTTCGCCATTCTGGCAAACAGAGCTAATTTGACATTGCATATGTTTTCCACAACATGTCTATGTGAGCTGAGATTTTCAAGCATGACTGCTATAAAAACTAAAAACAGAGAGAGACTGAGAGCTGTTGAGGAAGAGCTTTGTGCGTGGCTTTCTTCAATTCCTGCCAGGATATCAGCCTTGTGCTTATCTAAACAGGCCCACACTGGGGTTTCACACTGAGTGAGTATAAATAAATTGAGAGATTATGTTGGCATTATATATATTGAAGTAGGCTACAGAGTGTCATTTTTTTACATTTTTGGTTGGTGGTGTGCCACAGCATTTTTTTTTTATGTAAAAAATGTGCCATGCTTTAAAAAAGGTTGAAAAACACCATTCAAAAAGAGTTAGGGTTTGTCTAAATGTTTTTGACACATACTTCTGTGCTTTGTTTTGAGCAGAGGAGACGTGACTGGGTCTGGGGGAATGATGAGTTGTGCTTTCATGAACTTTCCACCTGTGTATCATCAAATGGATTGTACTGACAGTCATTTTTAAGGTCATTGCTATGGTTTTGTAGCTTTTTACATTCTCACCCTGAAATCTTTTGGAAACTCTTTCACCTTAATTTCTAAACCAGTGGCAATTGGTTTGAAACTGGTTTGCACTGACTCTCCCGTGACCCTGAACAGGAATAAGAGGTTAAGATAATGGACAGATGGATGATTTATTTTTACATACCCATAACGTATCCGTATATGATGGTAATTTGTAGTGTTTCAATAATTTACTCCTGCCCATTTCTTTTTTTCTGTCTGTTTATTCTTATGAATGCATACCTTTTTGTTAATATTTATATATGAACAGCACTAAATGTATAATATATAACATAAACAAATGTATCTAAACACTTTCTTTCTCTCATTCTACTCTTGTTTCATCCTCAGTCCAGCAATTAGAGCAGTTGTCACTCATCATATAGGCCTATAATGAATATTTAATGAACACAAAATTAGTTTTGATATGAGCTCTATGTTTCTGACTTGGAGGAGTTTCTGCTTTGTCAAGTTGGCCCAACATTCTGCCAACATTAGTATTCAAATCTCAAGTCCATAGACTTGATTAAGCCCCTTTTTAGGTTAATTAAACTGGACTGGCTTCATGTGTAACAGGTCTGGTGGGGAAATTTAAAAAGTCAGTTGTGCTATTTAGAAGGAAAAAACAACAACCCAACTGAAATCCACATTCTCATATTTATCTTTTAATGTTTGGTAATACTGTAGGAGCACAAACCAATGCCTATCCAGACCATATATGAATACATACTGCACATGAATAACAGGATGCATATTCCTAAAGGACTGATTAAAATCTGTGTTGATCTGAACACCTGCCCCTCCATCAGCAGACAGATGCCATGTAAATAAAGCGCAAATACAATAGCCATAGTTCAAGCTGCTATACTGATGCTGAAATCATTTGCAATTTAATAGCAAAGGTCTGAATGAGAAATATGAAGTGCAGGACTGTGGAACTGTGTCATTTTCCTGTTAGGTGAAATCTTCAATCACCTGTCACATATTTTCTCATATATCTTTAAAATGGTTCTAAGCCCATGGTCTGCACAGGTGACCTGCTGATTGCCAGCCTGCTCACTTCTCTAACTACCACATGCGACATGAGACTTTGCGTTCACACAGTGAGTCTGAACGTTCACACAGTGTGTAGACATGTGAAATTAGAAAATGAGAAAGTGAGCGAAATGAGAGACCATTCAGAATTAGAGCAGCTGTTGTCAGGAGATTGCAAGATTGAATCCCAACGATGCGACAGCCATCCATGGTCTGGAGTCCAAAGGAGAACCGCTGCTCTTAATTATGTGAGTTCACAAAAGCATGTAGGTGGAAGAGGGAAGACAGCATGTTCTGCTGCTCTGTTACACAGCTCTGGTTCGCAAAGATGCCTCCACTCTCTGCACTGTTATCAAGTTGCAAATGACTAAAATGTAAAGAAAATGGTAAAAATCCAAAATAAAGCAAATGGAAAACTAAGATTGGTATCCATAATGGATTTCTCCTTCTCGCATCGACGAGTACGTGAGGGTCTGGTGGTGTCTGCATGATATAAATTTCATCATGAGACAGCGTACATAATGATTATGCTACAAGGGCTGTACATCAACTGTACATATGCTGGAAAAATACCCCCCAGAATACATAATATTAAGAGTCATTATTTGATTTTAAGTAGGTCATAAAGGAACAATATAATGACAATATAATGTCCTATTTATAAGTCAACCAATATGACTTTAAACTGTCTAAGAGAATACAGGGATATTGATTTCTGCACATATATGGAATGTGGACTCTAAAAAGTTGTACTAACCAATAAGCAAGTATATCAGGGCTTTAATACCCATGCATACAACCTTCTAGGGATGAAGCGGTTCATAGTTTTATAATAAACCACTGTAAAATTCCAGAAAGTTAGTATTACCGTTTCAAATCTAAATTAAAACCATTTAATTTAAAATGGTTTAAAACCATGGCTGATTACCAGAATGTGAAAACGTAACATGTCCAGCATCACCCAATTTAGGAAGATGACTAGTGACATGACTCTGCAAAAAGCTCATCTCAGATACTTTGCCCTGTGTGGTCTTCCCATGTTGTTTCATGCAGGCTATAAGCCTAAATGTGGACAACTCAGTGAAAAAAATATGATTTCATTACCAATGTTGGAACTGAAATAATAAAAAAGGAATATAATTTACAACAGCAACATGAAACGGTCATCACACTGAGAATGCTTGCTCACGCTCACACTCCTGTCCACTCATATTTATCGATGTGGATTCCAATTAGTATGACTAAAGTATGATAGAATATCTGTAATATATAGTACTGTGTAATGGTTTTCAGGCAGGTGTGAAAAAATGCTGTGAACTATGAATGCTTGCAAAAATGGAGGTGTTAATAGTTTATTTTTATTAATTCAAAGTGTGTGAACAAAAGAAAAATCTAAATCTAATCAATAGTGTTTTATTAGCCTTTGCCTTCAAACCAGCATCAATTCTTATAAGTACACTTGCATAAAGTCAGGGATTTTGTAGGATTACATTCAGG
>JANCOA010000040.1:22147545-22158804 GCA_024363135.1 Leptodoras oyakawai
TGTAAATAGTCATGAAAATAAAGAAAACGCATTGAATGAGAAGGTGTGTCCAAACTTTTGGCCTGTACTGTACTTTAACAGTGAATGAGCATTCAGGGAAATATCTACACTACAGAATTTGCAGACACAACAAAGTATCATAACCAAATGGGGGTTAAGGACAGAAAATGTTTGGCCAGCTCTCTATTAACACAGTCAGCAGGTTTAAAAGTCCTCTATACATAACTGAGAAAGAACCTGTTCAGAGTTTACCCAAAGAACACCAAAAGGCTGAAACACTGATGCACACATACACAGTTTATGAGGAAAAACATTATGGGGAAACTGACCAACGGTGGCTGCGGTTCCTGGGTAGAAACAGTCATCACAGAAACGGCGCAGCAGAGACGTCTTGCCAACACTGGAGTTTCCCACTAGAACGATCTTAAATAGACGGTCTGGTCCTGAGTTTGCTCCTTCCACCTGAATGAAAGAGCAGATCAGCTACTTTTAATGCAGTTTACACCAAGGAGCTGCTATTAATGCACTCCTACTAATATGCTAGTGTTTCTATAGGAACAACTTACAAAGGACCTTTTATATGAATGCCCCACATGATCAATTTTTAAAAAGTTCAAATGTTGATATGGTGAAGTTTTTTTTCCTACTGTATAGCTGTAACTTATTGTTTTCTACAGCAGGAAACCATTCACAATGGAGGGCTTTGTGGTTTTGTGGTAACAAGACAAGAGAAGCAGGTGAGGGAACAACTGTTTATAGCTGTTATAAATAAATAAATAAATAAATAAATAAATAAATAAATACTAACAGGAATTAACATTTTGCACAATATTAACTGTATGAAACTGATATAAAACTGTTCAAATGTCTGATATTCTTTAATAAAAAAAATGGCTTCATCATATTGCTGTGTTGGAGAAAGTAAATATTTCGGAACATGCTATTATTCGAAAAAAATTCATTTTGGGTCATATCACACCATCTAACTACTGATTATTTTCCTACAACAGAGCACCCTGTTGTTTTTTTATTCCTTTCTCAGCAACATTCTAGGTTTCCTAGAGCTTTTTGTCCTCTGAATGAAGCTCTTACAAAAGGCATACAGGAAAAGACACTGCTCCCATTGACCCATTGACTGAATGGCAGGACTCAGTGTGTATGTTCATTTGGAGTTCATGAGAAACACTGGGACACACTACACCTGTTGATGAGTGGGCTGTCTTATCTTACACACTGTGAAAGCATGCAGTGGGAAAACAGACTATTCTTAAGGTAATCTGACAATAAGAAAGATCATCAACTTGTCCACAATGAAATCTGTCTATAAGTTATTTGACGTATGTACTAGTAAGGTGGTAGCATATCTACTTTTTTAAAATGATTAGCATGAAAAAAAGTATTTTATCATGGAAGAAGTAGCAGAGTAACATAAATGCCTCACTGCAGCATTGTGTTGATGTAAACAATATAGAGAGTATTTTTAAATTCATGGTCATGGCCTCCATGGCAATGTGTTTCTTAACTTTGGGTTAAAAATGCTCGATTGAGGGCACGCAATGCTGCCCTTCTTAATGCTGTTTACCACACTGACTTTCCAAAACAGTTGCAAAAAATAAAACATGACAGGGCATGTTGTTCTGGGAATTGAATGATTTATGGGGTGGCTTCATCCATGACCAAGTATGTTCCTATAACAGCATGCCCTGGCTGTGTTTTATTCTTTATGTATCTGATTTTGGAAAGCCAGTGTGACTAATAACTACTATAGAACTATAACTGGAAACTCAGGTGTAATGGCTTCTCACCGGCTGGACAGTCTCCTTGCCCACAGGTTGCCCCCTGGGTGATGTGGGGCTGTGTTTATGTCTGGTGTCTGGTGGAGGATGCTGTGAGATTGGTGTGCTGGAAGAAGGGAAAATATTGGTCATCTGGAGATCAATGCCCTCTTCTAGGTCTTCCTCTTCCTCACTCCAGTTCCTGAGCTCAGCCTGGTACTCTTTCTGCAGTAGCTGGGGGAGGTGGTCTTCCTCGATGGAGATGATCCTCTGTAGATGGTGTGTAGGAGAACACCCTCCCACTGCTTGATCCTCCTGCCCTAGAGATAAACCGTACCCCTTTATACCTATTGCACCTTTTCTCTTAGAATGTGGCAGAATGTCCCCCTCCTCATCACTGAAGAGTACAAGAAACAAGAAATATGCAAAATCACTTTTTTAAGGATTAGAAAAATACTTTTAGAATGCACCTGAATGCTTTTTGTTTTCAAATACAATGCATCAGTATTAAAAAAAACATACCTCTTAAATGATTGTATTTCACATCTTTCAGTGTGTCCAGATCTCTGTGTCCTTGTTGCATTTAGAGCTGGGTTCTTTGGTTTCTAGGGAACCAAACATGATTATATAACTTTTTTGCTTTTAAGCCCTTTGCAAAACTGCCCAGTCAAAATAATGTCTAAAACTTCTATTAACTCACTTGATAACAAATATCCTGCTCATCCCGTAAATGTTTGTTCATTTCCCTAAAAGAGAAACAGTTAAAAAGCTCCTTGATCAGTTCAGACGTTTAACATGGTACAGAATGTTGTTTACTGGATGTGGAGTAGTATTCTTGCCTTAGTAAGTCTAGCTGCTTAAGCAGACTTGCTCTTTCCCTTTGCAAACTCTCTGTAACTCTGTACATCTCTCTGAAAGTCAGAAAACAGCATGGGAACAGAAAGACAACACTACATGAACATGCTCATGCAATGCTGGTAGGTTAACCTGTTGCCATTAGGAAATCCGGTGTAAAGCACAATGACTCTGTGAATGTGTTAAAAAGTTAAGTAAGATGTGCACAGGGTGTAGAAAGTGTGAATGGGTTCTTACAGCTCTCGCTCTTCCTGTAGATGAGAGGCTTGTTTTTGCAGCAGGCTGAGCTGCTCCTGGGCTAAGTTCAACTCTTGAGTGGTGTGATCCAGCTCATGAGCCAGTTCCTCATTATACTGCTTCAGTTTCACATTCTCTACTGCTGTCTCCCTCTGTTCACTGTGCAGTTCACGACACTGCTGCTCTAACTAACACACACACACACACACACACACACACACACACACACACACACACACACACAAATACAGTAGTTCATGAGAATTATTGGCCTACACTATGAATTGATTTGAAATAAAAATTTGAAATGTGTTTAAAAATACTGTAATATATTATACAATTAATATTTTCTCTCAGTCTCTTCTTATCATTTCAAAAAAGGTTGAACAAATTTCTAGGGGGTGCTTGGGCCACTCTTTAATGCAATACAGTTTAAGCTCCTTTATATTCTTAGGTTGTGAACTTCCTTCTTCAATTCAGACCCCATGTTTTTACTACAAGTTTTCAAATCCAGAGACTGAGCTGTACATTGGAAAACACAGCTTTTGTGCTGAAACCATTTCTGTGTTGATTTGAAAGAATTCTGATGGTATACTGAAATATCCTGGTGTTTAGCTGAATTCACAATGCCATCTATCTTCACAAGAGCCCCTGCAGCACCTCGACTATCAGCCCAAAAAAAAAAAAAATCCCAGCACCAAAGCATCAATGATTCACTACTATATTTTACGGAAGGTACCAGGTGTGTTTTCTTGTATGGAGTTATTGTACTGAAAGTTCATTGGTTTTCCCCATGGTAATAGATGACACAGGGGTTTATATATGTGTGAAATGCAATATTATACCCCAGGGGAAGTCCTGTTGATAGAGAGCAAATGAAAAATTATGATTCTTTTTCTTGTTTCCATTTATCTAAAATATAAAAATGTATCCAAAATATTATGGCACATAATACTATAGTAAGTAGTTCCAATGAAAATTATTTTATATAAGTAGTTAAAATAAATAAAATGGAAAATGAAAATTTTGACTTTTATGTGTAATATTTATTTTATACTAATTTATGTTCATACTTATTAATGGTGCCACTAATTCAAGAAAGCATTGTATCTTTTCAAAGCAAAATGTTACGTATTTCGACATAAGCGTCTTGCTCGACACGAAGCATCTTGCTCGAATTGAAGAATAGGTGCCATCTAACAATCCATTGTAAACAAACCACTTAATGCACTTAACTATAGAGAGTATTTTGAGTGCTGTCAGATGAGAGCTGTCCAGCACTAGATGATCATGTGCAAGGACCTGTTAGATAAGAAAGCTTGTACAACAGAGCCAAGCACTGCACAATGGCAAAAATAGACTTTAAAAAACAGTATCACGACATGAGCCATCTCAAAAGCAGAGATGCACTGCACCCTGATTAGACAGCATTCAGTATTTATGCTTTGATAAACAAAACATTTCTTGAACAATAGAGAGAGGTAATTTAAAGAGAAAGGGCTAGTTTTAGACACTTCCTGCTACTACACTTAATTAGCATAAAAAGATCCAGCTGTCTTTAATTTACTGGTGATAAGAAGGCTGAGCTATTTGTCTCTTCTTTACGTGCGTCATTATGATGTCAGCAGTATTAGGCTTTAGTAGGAATATTATTAAATAACTAAGGTAGATCATTAAATGGAGAAATATCAAAGTGAAATTTTCAACATTGTGTTCTGAGAAGAACACATCCTGACTGAAACAAGATTCTTGGGATTAAAACAATATTTTCTCTTTTATCATATCTGAATACTGAACCTGTACCACTGGACAAACCACATTATGTCCATTACACTCACACCCATATATTACACACAGACACAGACATCCTGATAATAATAATAATAATAATAATAGAATTTTATTTATATGCGCCTTTCAAGACACACAAGGACACTTTACAAGAAGATAGCAGCAAGAGTATGTAAAATAAGTAAAAAAGTAAAAAAAAATTATTAAAAAAAAAGTAAAAAAGGATTAACGAACATATAAAGATAAGGATAAGGACAATAAAGAACCAATACATTTAGAAATAAACATACAAGTACAAGTATGATACAAGTATGCACCATCCTGCGTAATATGTTTTATATGAATGTACTACATGCAAGGATGTTGAAGTGTCTGGAATATCAAAATAGTCACTCACCCGCTTTTGTTTTTTTGAAAGCAGTTCGAGTTCCCTCTCTTTGCTGGAAAGTTTGTACTCGAGAGCTTGACTGCGAGTTAAGAACCTTTCAGAATCCTGCAGGACAAATCACACCTTATAAAAAGAAAGAACCCTCCGTACATATAATAGTAAATAATAAAACATGGCAGGGTGTGCTTTTATTATAATGATAATGATGAGGATTTTTTTCATAAATAGGATCTGTGAAAAAAAAATTTTTTCACAAAACATAAACAACGCATTACCATATTTTACCTGTAAAAGAATCCTGTCTTTCTCATTTTTGATCTGTTGCTCCATTTCCTCGTAGAGACGCTGGATTTCATCATCATGGGAAGCTGCTTTCCTGTACAGGACATATCAGTCTTCAGATCTATTGAAATTAATTTATGCTTGTGGGTACTTATAGGCAATTATTAATTAAGTTTTTAACAGCTACTTAACTTCAAGTTTATTTTAGGCATGCATTACAGTAATTATGCATATTTTAATAATATCCACTGGCACTCTTTCTCCTTTCAGAGAAATAACAGGAAATTTAGGGTTATGCATGATATTAAGTTGTATAAAGGACAAGTGTTAGAGCTTTCCAGATTTGGGACACAGAGCAGATTTAAAATATGAGCTTGCTGAGCTCTTGCTTTATAGGAATCTTTCACAAAAACAGCTTATAGCATGGTATTGACATTTAATGGTATAGCTCATTAATGAATGCTCCAGCCATAAACCAGTTTGGCAATATACACTCACCAAACACTTTATTAGGAACATAACAGTAAATAGTCATTTATGCCATTATCTACTTATTTATGCAATAATCAGCCAATCATGTGGCATCAATGCGATGTATAAACTGTGCAGATACAGGCCAGAATGGCTTAAGATCTGAAATGTGAGCTCAGTGATTTTGAACTTGTCATGTTTGTTGTTGCCAGACAGGTACCAGGTTTGAGTATTTTTATAACTGCTGATCTCTTGGCATTTTCACACAACAATCCCTAGAGTTTACCCAGAATAGTTCAACAAATAAATAACATCCAGTGAGTGGCAGCTCTGTGGACAGCCTATTTGAGAATTTTAGTATCGCCGACCATATGCATCCCTTCATGGCCAAAATTTACCATCCTCTAATAATGCACCATGTCATAAAGCAAAAGTCATCAAAATTGGTTTCATGAATGTGACAATGAGTTCAGTGTTCTTCTGTACGCTTCCTAGTGACTGTATTTGAATCCAATAGAAATCCTTTGGGATGTTGTAGATCAGGAAACTGCAATAATAAAATCTGCAGGAATTGTATGATACAATCATGTCAACATGGACCAGAATCTCAAAGGCATGTTTTCAACATCCTGTGGAATCCACAGCATGAAGACCTGAAGCTGTTTTGAGAGAAAAGGGAGATGCTACCCAGTGAGCATACATTATTCGGCTAAACGTTTGTGGACGCCTGAGTGTCACATGTCTACCCCCAAAATGATCTACCCCTCTCTGTAGCAGGAACCAAGCAATCAAGAAATACTGCATTAACAAGATAAGAAATTAAAAAAAAGAAAATGACTGACCTTTTCAAAGCAGTTTCCATCTCGCTCTTCTCCTGGTTAGCTTCTTTAATTTGGTACGTGACTCTAGCAAGAAACTCCTCAAAGTTAGACAGGAGACGAGGCTCATCCCTGCGCAGCTGAGCCCACAGACTGCGAACTGTTCCTGGACTAAAACAACAGAAACGTTGGAATGACAATAACTGTTCAGAAAATACCTTGGCGTGATTTGCTTTTTAATTATGCTTTGAAACATGTGTCCGTATCAAAACAACATTTACTAAAACAAGACAAAGACAAAGTGAGACATATTTGTCACTTGTGCTTGCACACAGTGAAACGCAACCTCCGCATTTAACCCATCCATGCAGTGAGACACACTAGTGAACACACACTAGGGGCTGTGAACACACATGCCCGGGGAGCCAATGGGGGTTAGGTGCCTTGCTCAAGGGCACTTCAGCCAAGTCCAGTGATGGGAAACGAACCCAGGACCTTCTGATCACGAGGCAGACACACCCTAACCACCAGACCACCAGACCCTAACCACCAGACCATGAATCATGAATCAGACCATGAATCAGACCCCTGAAACCTACCCTGAATCATTAAATATAAACTGGTTAAGTAAAGAACAGAAAATAACAGTGATGTAGATTTCTAAATATTGCAATCTGTGCAAGAAAAGATGTTTTGTCTTTCGGAATCTTAAATCTTGCTTGTAGTTTATCCTCCTAAACACCAGAGCAACTCTTAATTCTAGTATTATGGCGTTATGTTTGTATCTTATACGCTGGATATATATAAGCTGGAACTTTGTAAAATAAGCAGAAATGTAAAATATTTGTTTACTCATGGTATCAGTTGTCAGGCTTTTTCATATTGTCGATTGTCTACGGTTTAAGACTGTTTAAGACAGAGGGATGCATAGAACCATGTAAACCAAACTGTCAGTTCTCTTCTGGAAGATCACCATGAGCCAATAGGATATAATTCATCAACTTGATGTCTTCCACTACAATTCTTTTTCCTGCATAATAGAACAATTGCACTTTGGTACAGGTGGAACTAGTCATGCAACACATAAGTGATATCTGCTTCTCAAAATCAAATAGGAGGGAAGTCTGATATTAATATAACTGTGTTTAATCTCCCAGGGCTAGAAACACTGTGGGGCCTTTTGTATGACGTTTTTATCACATTGCCGCGTTTTTTTTGGGAACTGAGAGTTGCCTAATACTAAACAACTTTTTTCCTAATCAGGTGTCCAACTACAGGACGTTATCCAAGTATAACCTAAGGAGAAGTCTAAATCACAGCAATGGAAAAAAAAACTATACAGAAACTGGAGTGAGTTTCATTTGACAGTGTTTACATTTCAGTGTGACAACTTTCATGCACTGATAAAATGCAACAGGGAATTAAATACACTTCTGGCTGTTTAATTCTTTTAGAAACAAACAACACCAATCCCCTGCTGACTGTGTTTCACTGAAAAGACTTAAGAGCAATGCCGTGAAGGTTTTGCTTTTCAGTGTAGAAAGTTTCCACAAATGTTTTTATGTTTGTTTGTTTGTTTGTTTTTCCCCTGCTGCTGTGAATGCTTTTCACTCTGGTACAGAATCAGACACATGGTACCATGAAAGAAAGAGAAACCCTGTCAGTCTGCATATGTTTCAATGAGTGTGTTGGGAAACAGGATACACCCACTCCTCAAAGATGTTGCTGGCTCCCAGGCTCTCCATCAGAATGCAGAAATTTTTCTCCTCGTCATCCTCGCTCACATTCAGTTTATCCTCCCACTGGCTCTGGTAGAGCTGATTGGGAGAAATCGTCTCTGCGTCATGCTCTGAAGCAAGCTGTGGAGTTGGCGCTGATGCTGTAGGGCCAAATATGAACTCACCTGCACCGGAAAAAAAGCAGAAAAATATTTCAAAACTTTTTTTTCTTTATAACATCATCCAGTCCTGTCTGATTGATAATAAGACCCACTAAAGCCAGAAGAGAACTCCTCTGGGGTAAGATATCCATTTCCATCAGTGTCCAGAGTATCAAATACATTCTCCAGCTCCTCGGCACTCAGGGGCAACTCCTCAAGCAGCCTCTGAAACAAAATGTGGGATAAATGTACTATGCATTAAAAAAAAAAAGAAAATCACATTTATACCACTATTTAATAACTGGATTCTTGAATTTGATTGGTCACTCATTTTTTTTTTTATGAAAGGAGCTCTGACTCCTAGATGAAATATTAATAGATAAAATATACTGCTATTTCACAAAGAACATATATACGCTGACGTAGTGAAGCTTTAATAAGGAGCCAGAGATAAGAGAAATAAAAAAAACTGTGCAACATACTTCTATAGGAACATAATCTACTTCAGATTACACCAAGCTGTCTCAAATCAGTTACATATTCCGTACTTATTATACATGCATGCTGTTGATACCTAGAGCTGAAGAATGTTGGGTTGAGTTAGTTATGCTCTATAACATAGACATATCTTCAGATGGAGTAATAATATAATAATGGTAATGGTAATATTTGAGGCACTCAACATTAAAACCTGTTGTCTTCATGAAAACAAGCAAATATATTACTATAATAAATTGATGGTGCTTCGTATGCAATGAAACCCCTCTCACATAGGGAATTGCATTTAATTAAAATTGAATTATGGCCTTTCTTGAGTGTGTCATCCTGCCTCCCAGACTTATTATATTTCAAATTAGAGCCTGAATGACCTCAATAATTACACTGTGTTTACATCTCAGTGCTCAATCCCATAGATACCATGTAAACAGCCCTATTCCTGAAACTCAAATAACACACCTTGTATTGGGATTAAGCAAACATTTACAAAGACAGGCAACTGATCAACCATCTCATAAAACTGAAAAGGTTCTGTGAGCATGATAAAAGAACTTTTAGAGTAAAGCTTCTGAGCAAACAGCGTTTATCAGACGTGACTCGCATGTCAGCAGGCTGTTCTGCTGTGTGGCTTTAAAATGCAAGTAGGTAACACTTCGGGTTCTGGTGTGAAGAAGTAAGCACAACATGTCAGCCAGCACTTCTCAGAGTGACTGGAACAGTACAAGTTATATGGGGTGAAAGTCTAACTGCCCATATAGTTTTTTTTTACATGCAGACAAGTGAAGAGATATGAACAAAAGAGCATACTCCAGAACAATAGATGTCTATTATATGTATATTGGTGATTGAGCTCTATAATGTTGAGTCACTTGAGGGAATATGCAAATGTTCTGCTATCTGTTTCCACTCAAACTGCATTCATACAAATAACGAAGCAAAACCGAAAGAAAGGGACTTGTGCATCTGAATCTGTTGATATTATTTATAGAGAATCTGAATAAAGATGTGGAGCTGATGGATATCAATGCATCCCCAAAAACACTGGATCAAAGGTGTTATGGCTTCAGAGCCTGAGCCTGTGAGTGGGTCATCAAAGAGAAAAGCCACAATTGATGCAAATCAATGATGCTGGCCAATCTGCACAATAATACAACCGAAGGGGAGGTCTCTCAAAGCTCCGTCCTCATGCCTACTGAATTAGCAGTATTGTCTACATCTCCACACATCTCCATAAACACTGCCAACTAATCCGCAAATGCTGCATCCTCATTCGAATCACATCTAGCAAGTAGAGATTGGATAGTTTAAAACTAGCATGGTTTCATCAAAGGGATTTAAGTTGTTATGTCATAACAAGAAGTGCATAAGGTGATTATAGATCAAGAATTCTGTGGTTCAGAATGACACATTTCACCTTCACCAGACAATCAGTAACATGATCTAACATATATAGGACATACTACATCCATGATCTGCCTCATGATCTGCATCTACAATAACGTGGTCGCTCATATTACTCATCTATTGTATTTGTGTTTTCTGTGCTTGTTGTGCTTGGGCATTTTATTAGGAAACCATAGCAACTACAAATTAAAAAGGCAGTGTAACAAAGTACATTATACCATTAAATGAATGGTAAAATGTTTTCAATGTTCTGTATTGATATTTGGTGACATTTTTGTGTTGTGTTAGAATAGTAATGTCATTGTTATGTTTATAAATATTTGCTTAAAAGAAGTTTAAATATGTCTCAAATGGTGTATTTCAAAGAGGTGACCATGAACGATGAAACACATCATGCACAGACCCCAGAACTAAATAAAGCATAATATTTCGCACAAAATAAAAGATAGTAAACATGAAATAAAGTCAGTAAACATGCATTTTACTTTTTGTTTACTTAAGTTTTGTTGAGGTCAAAACTTAAGACCACATTGAAACCATGTCACTAGGTGAGATCTACTAGGTGATACCTCTCTATGGCAGAGAGAACATTTTGCTTGTGCAAATTTTAAGATTCGGGGAAACATAATGCTAGAATATTGGCATTGTGATAAGATTCATTACAATATAATTTTCTTACATAGTCTGGGTACCTTCTTATAACTTTATATAAAACTACCAAGGGTAAACACTCCACGTGACTCTTCTCCGTTCTGGCACCGAGGTGGTGGAATGAGCTTCCTCTAAGTGTCAGAACAGCCGAATCTCTGTTCATCTTCAAACGACGTCTTAAAACTTTTCTTTTCCAAAGATTCCTAAACT
>JANCOA010000040.1:22217425-22229628 GCA_024363135.1 Leptodoras oyakawai
CTGCGGATGATTTGTTATTAGATTACGTCATTAACGATTATCAGGCAAATGCAGGCCTGAGCGTATGAAGGCCGGTCCGTGAAAACAGTGTCTTAGATGAAACCGGTCCGCAGCGCAAAAAAAACGTTGGGGAGCGCTGTTGTAAAGGACAAATCTGCATGACCGGGTCAGGTTAGCAACATGAGCTGAAAAAGAGAGCTGATCATCTACAACTACTCCAAGGCTGCGTGCTTCTGAAGAAAGAGTGATCATGGTGTTCTCAAAGGGAATTGAGAGATCACAATGAAGACCTGCAGCTCTTGGGATGTAAAGCAGCTCTGGCTTGTTTGGTGATGGATGATAGGTGTGTAACACTGCCTCAATGCTGGGGCCTCAACAAACATCAGCGTGAGGACTGTGCAACGTTCCCTCCAAGAACCCGTAAGGGGGCAAGCAAGTATTAACTGGTATACCAGTTTCACTGGCATTTCATTCTACTCTATATACTCTGAAGTACTCTTTTTTTCAGTAACACTTTGCACATCTGTTGAAGGGCTTGCGTTCCTTTTTTTTTTTTTTTTTTTTTTTTTAACAAATTTTGGTCCAGATTTATTATTAGCACACACACACACACACACACACACACACACACACACACACACACACACACTGAGACAGAAAAGAAAGAGACAGTGTGTGTAAGCTGAGTAACTGAAGGAGTCACTTGATGTAGTGAGCACTCCTGTGTCTGTGTTTAGAAATGAGATTAACTCCCGGTTTGGCGGAATCGGTGTGTTCGGTTTTGAGTCGCCTGCGCGCGCGCACACAGTACGGCACGGGCACGGGCACGGGGGAGGTGCCTGGCGCATGCGCAGTGCTCACACCGACCACACGCGGCTCAGTCGCGACGTTTATTCGGCGTCCACCATGCAGCTCTACGCAAACACTCCGGCTGGAAGGAGACGAGAGAGCAGCTTGTCTTGCTGTAAACACCGCGCACGTCCGTGTCTCACACTGGGGATCACAGCCGCGCTCTTCATCCTCACCATGGGCTAAGAGCAGCACGCCGGGGAGTACGCGCTCCAGCCATGGGGTCGCCGATTTTCTGCTTTGATTTATTTTCTGTTTTGTTTTTTGTTTTTGTTTTTTCGCCTGAAATCGAAAAAGCGTGAATAGTGAGTTGAAAGAGGGGATGCATTAACCCTCTGGGGCTGTGTCTTGCTTTGCTGTTCTTTCTTTTTGTATTGCTTTTGGGGAGAGATGATTGCAGATTTGGTGTGCAGCGCTGTGGCTCTGGTCCTGTACGTCAACACGCTGGGCGCTGATTTCTGCTACGATGACAGGTACATCCACACACACACACACACACACACACACACATGTGCATATGCATATGCATATGCATGCATGCATGGCTGAATCAGTGAACCCCCATCCTAACTCATCCTAAACATAGTGCTAAACATCATCTCATTAGACTTCCGCGTCTCTTCATGCCATTATTCCGGCGTTATTATTCCGTGCCCCCCGGATCTGCTGTTATTTATGTATTTATCCATTCTGCTATTAATGCATTAGCTCATGATCGATCACTAAACCCACACAGCCTTCATGCAATCCATCATTTCGCTGTGATTTGTAATAACGATGACTATAAATCTAGTCTGCATGAAGCTACTCTCATCCACCCGGTGTGCCTTTACAATTTTCTATCTATCCGGATCACTTGAAATGCACGACTCCATCCAAGTCTTAAACATAGTTCAGTGATTTTTTTTCTTTCTCCTGGTCTAAAACACAAGCACGTGCCTACTATGTGCTACGTCCACCTTTAAAATCCGTGTTTGCACCACATGTTTAGTCGACATGTTGACCAGCCGGGCTGAAATGGCTTCATGGGCAACACTGAGACCCTTTCAGCAATTTGCATATCACTTCCTTATCCCAGATTTCCCAGTGATGCATGAACCAGAGATCTTGACCTATCCTGGCATCACAAACGTATGCATTCATGTGGAGCTTTACACAAACTTTTGTAATGCACAAGACTAAAACATTGTGTTACACAGTCAACTACTGCCACACCAAGCCTGAACCGAATATTTCAAATGCTGCATAAATAATAATGCTAATAATATATTCACATTAGAGCATCATCCTAACATGACCTGATTTGGCCTGCTGTTATGTGCGTATAGGTTGTTTAACTGCATTTGTAATCATAATCAACACGGTATGGGTTCTCCCGATCTGAACACAATCCTTTCATTTCAATATTCAGCTTCATTTATGTGTACAATATTTTAAATGTTTTTTTTTTTATTAATGAAATGTCCTAAACAGAACATTAGGTCCAAGTACACATTATTTCATTCTTTTCATTATTTAATGTTCTTTTAAAATGATGTTTGAATGAAATCCATTTGAAACGAGGGACCGACTGGGTAATAACTATAAGATCGCAGTAATAAATAGGGGTTAAACGTCAGGCTTTCGCTCTGTACAATATCATTTGGATTCATTGTTTGACCAAACGATTTGGTTTTCCCGGCCTCTGATCGTGATCGATATACGACTGCCTTACTGGTAGTCTAATGTTCAAATGTTAATGACATAGGGAAGGATTATTTGACGTGTTGAAAGATGTATGGGGAAATCAGCTTTCTAGCATATTTACACAAACCATTTTAAAACCAGGAATGTTTTTTTTTTTAACATGGCTGTACTTTGTACTATTTTGAGTTCTAGTCAATTTAGAATCAACTATTGATTTCTTATTGTTGCATTGGATCATCTCTGTCACTTCCTTATAAATCCCAGCCATTGTTACACCTGTAGAAATAAGTATAATAACTTGTTGATGATAATTGAAGATTGTTCTTTCCATATCTACAAAACAAGACCCCCTCTGTGAACACAGCTAGAATACACTGAGAACGGCAGCTTGTCTAAATTAACGATCAGTGTGGACACTATGTGAGGAACAAGGTGCTGATGTGATAAGAACTCCTAATTCAAGCAGCAATTAAACCAGCAATTAAAACTATGGCTAAGTAGATTTTTACCTTGTGTAACCTAGATTTCTTTTTCATTCAGCCAGTGTATTGCGCTGTACTGGAATGTATTACGGCATGTGGATTTATTAGAGACGCAGCACAAGTAGGTCTGTGCTTTGTCTTCTTCTGACCTACAAAGTGTGATGCCATGAATAAAATGTAATTGATTTAGATCTTCCACTTGCCTATTTGTGTGTTCCTGCGTAACACTTTACACGCTCAGTATTACAGTAAGTGGCTCGGCTCGAGCCGATAGTAGTCCTTTAGCTGCTCCCTATAATCTCATTCCCAGCAGTCGTCATGCTAGGAATAATCCGTATGGGAGTAAATATTGCAGAGATGGTCCAGATTGCGTACTGTAGCCTTTCTACTGGGAGAGATGGTAGACACAAAGGAAGTGCTCATCTGAAAGGAGGTGTTGGGGAGAACGTGTAAAACGTGCCGTTCAGAAAGTACAGTATGTCTGGATACTGTGTGTTTTTATTATCGGGGGTGATCTAAGCACCAAAAGTGTGTTCCATTTCCAATGTCATCTCAAATTTACTCATCACACAGGCATTATAGATATTTTGATTACTTAAATGAAACAAATATTACAAGATTGGCACAGATACTGAATTTTAATGAGCTACAGCATGCAGTAAGATGCACCTGTTGTTAGGCAGAGCTTCACTGAAATGATGGAAAAGATTTCTTTACAGTTTACAATACCATTTTCTTGTATGAAGGTTTTTCGGTTAGAGGAAATGCCCACCCATCATGTTCAAAGCTTTTATTTTTACGTTAAATAACGTCACACTGAAGTACCAGAAAAACTGGTACACCAGTTAATACTTGGTAGGTCCCCACGGAATCTTGGAGGGAACGTTGCACAGTCCTCACGCTGATGTTTGTTGAGGATTGAATTCCGATGTTACTTGAGGCAGTGTTACACACCTATCATGTGAAACGATTCTTGCCAGCCGACGCTGGTCACGTTCACCCAGAGTTTTTTACGGCCATGCCGCTGTCGTAAGTCAGAGGTTTTGCCAGAATTCTTGTTGTACACCATTGAAATGCTCATGCGTGATAATCCAAACTTTGCTTCTACCTCCGAAACGCTATGAACCATCTCACGAGCTCCAACTTTTAAACCGTGTTGAAAAGCACAAAAATCATGATGGCAGAAACGGCTCTATAAGCTTCTATAGACGTCTGTCATTTTGTAAACGCACTGGCGGAAGCAACCAATGACGCGCGTAGGTGGCATTGCTATATATTTTGCATAGTACCAGTTTTTCTGGTACATTACGGTTTATTAATTGTATAATTTGATGTATACAAATAATTAGATTTGTGCATATTTAAATAACTGTCTTTTGCTTATAAAGTAATTCATTACTAAGAGGGGGTGAAATTTATTTTCCAGTTAAGAACTTTAGACCTTTAGACCGGCTTTAGAGAGAAACCCTGCTGTATTCTGTTACACTCTCATATGTTGCTGGTTACAATAGCTTAAAGTCTCCTGGGATTCTCGCAGTCAGTTTGTTCAGCCTGTTTTATGCATGTTTGTGCATCCTGATTGATCCTGTTGTTGTTATAGCATGACCATGTGTAATTATTCATCGCGGTGTCTGATGTAGCAGTTCTTGGGTTGTACATTGACCTGTCCTACACTGCATGTAGCTCTTATGTGATGTGATCCTGAAGGCACCATATTTCATCTCTCTATGCTTATTTATGGACGGGATGATGATACAAATCTACTTGCCTCAAGAAGTTTTAGTAGAACATCATGACCACCTGTAGAGGATTACAGGTCCTGTACACTTCCCACAACAGCATGGCTTGTATCCGTCAGATAAACCCCACTTTAGTGTCTTCCGCCAGTGTCACTCATGCGTACAGCATGTTTTTCCAATTTCCAAACTCCATGTGCACGTTTGGCAAAATGTCATTTTCCATCCATTGTTTTAGACCGTGATATATTTAGGTTCACAATTAGTGGGCTTAATTCCAAAATGAAATAATCCTCACTCCCTTAGCCTCACCTGTGGTGTAGTGTGAGGAATGGAGCTGAAAGCATCCCATCAGCTCGGCCCTGGCCCGAGCTACACAGCTCAGCCTCGTTATTCTTTCATTTGTGCTGAGAAGGAGCAGATGTGGCACTGTAGGAAAGTGGAGCTTGATAAGACGTGTGCAAGCGGGAAATGTTCAAAAGCAGTATATGATCCTACCCGGGCTGAAATGGACTGCTTTTAGTTCACATACAAGTGGAGATTGAAGTGAACAGGACTCCCTTAGAGAAGCCTAGCCGTGGAGCTGCTTTATTAAAAACGAGAGGTTATTATGAGAGTTTGAAGTGCAGAAAGAGGAAGGGAGGTGGGTAATGGTTTTTAACACTAAGGCAGAAAACATGGCATTCATTAGACATGCCTGCGATTGATAGAGTAATGCACAAAACATACCAGTTATAAAAGGTTTGCTATAAAAGTCTGTAAAATCTCTAAAATAACCCTGAACAAATAATACATCTTGATTGCATTGGGTTACCTTTTAAGCATTATTTGATTAGCACATTTATTATAAGTGTCCGCACCAAATACCTGACATAATCTAATTAATATTAGATTGGCATAATGATTTTGATTATACATGCAAAATCGGTTTCTCGCACGGTACCCATCTTTTTTTTTCCTTCCTAAAAGCAATAATACACATCACATAAAACATAAAACCGAACAGCGAAAATGAACGAAAAAGGCGATTTGTGAATCAGAACTGAGCTTTCCATTTAGCTAATGGTTAAATATTAAAAAGTGATGCAGTCCAGGACCGATGTCCATGGAGACTCTGTTGGACACATCCATGCTGAGCAATGCCAGAGGATAATGCATTATGATTCTCGCTCATATTTATGCAAGCTTTTTATGGTAAGCATTTTTTCTCTTGGCTTAAGTCATCACAGAAAAAAAAAAGTACTGCTTTTCTTTTTGCCGAAGTGGAGTCAGCGTTACAGCCAGCATTAAAGCATAAATTCTCATTAGCTATTCTCGTCAACATAAAAGCAAAGCTCACTTTCCATGGCGGTAATGTCTTCGGTGAAGAGAACGCATGCTGGTGACATCATGTCACCCAGGTTCATGAGGTTCTTAATAAGCTGCTCATTAAGGTTGGGTGATGCAGTCTCCCTTAAGGGGAATTGTGTTTGCTCTGAAACTCCCAGTGCACTGGAGCCGACACCTGTGATATGGAGTATGAGCCATTATTTGTAAAGTTTTATGTTTCTGCTGCACTGAACACCATCCACCCAGGCCACAGACGGACAAATGGACAAGTGCCAAGGGTAAAATATCCCTGGACTCTGCTACGTGCCCCAAATCTGTCCATAAATCGGATGTACAAGCTCACACAAGGCTATTGTTCTTGCTGAAGCGACGGACAAGGTTGCTGCGTTTTCTGGGCCGCAGTGGGTCTTGAAGGTTGAAATTTCACCTGATGAACCAGTCTAAAAAAAAAAACAACACAGGTTGATGATATCTCGGATTTGACATCCAGAGATATTTCTGAGAATGACTTTTTCATCAAATCTCTAACATTGTCTGCCTTTGTCGTATTGTCGTTATAAGCTCTGATATAGAGAGAGGCTGTGAGGGAAAAGCAGCTGAAACAAAAAGTCAAACTAGCACAGCACAGCAGTGTGCAGCGTTGCTGAGTCAAATGTTGATACTTGTTTTGTTTACCACACAGTGGTTGCTGATCATGCTAACCTGATTAAGTTGTGCCAGATGATATCTAAGCCATATGGCCCACTTCTGTTGAATGTGGTCATGGTCTTGTTTATAGACTGTGTAGAAACTGAGCTATGGTAAATTAAATTTGATATATAAATCATCTCATGTTTGATTTGTTTGTCATATATATATATATATGACAATCACACACACAAACATGCATTCACTTGAAGTACCAGAAAAACTGGTACAAATACTATACAAAATACATAGCAACAGCACCTATGCACATCATTTGTTGCATCCGCCACTGCGTATATACAGCGACAGACATCTATGGTAGCTTCTAGAGTTGTTTCTGCCGTGAGAATGGCAAGTTATGATGATTTTGCTATTTTCATGTTTTTATTGTTGTAGTAATTGGAGCTTATGAGATGAATCATAGGTTAAGACCCTGTGTGGGGAGACCTACCATGTATTAACTGCTATACCAGTTTTTCTGGTATTTCAGTGGTGCTATGTTGATGTCACCTTTTCTCTAAACTTGATGAAGACATTTTGTGTGATTTGACCACTGCATGTAGTGAGAGAAAGAGCAAGAATGAAGGAAAATAAAATGTCGGTTGCAGCGCCCCCTGTGGACACAATTATATGAAATTTGCCGTGCATTTGAACACAAGATATTGGCTAGTCAAGATTTTTGGTTAGTGAACATTACTTCTTCACTAGGTGGCACTACTCTACAAATGAATCGTAATGAGCTAGGATAATGCACCTTACGGAAAAAAAAACGTACGAATTGTAGCACAATTGTGGTTTTGAGATATTGCCCAGAACATTTTTTATTTTTTTTTTTCGACCTACCCCAGTTTGATGGTGAATGCACATTTAAGGAAACGAACCTAACATTCGGTATCAGATGTGTGTAGCTACAGCCATACCAAGTTTAATGTGGATTGGTGAAATCTAAGTATATGATATAATAAACCAAAAATGGATGGGGAAAGAAGTCAATGACTGTCAGCACTATCTGCGGCTTTCATAATTATCTACACGAGTAACTGCATGTATTCATGACTGGTCTGTGACCTGCCTTCACAAATGACCCAAACCACAGCTACATGACTGAAGCACCTCGCTGTTTAGGCTCAAGATCCTCATCTTTTATCTGGGCTAAAAGTGTTGTAGGGAGTTTCATTCTATGTCACGCTCCTGTGTTTGTTTTTGCTGCTCATAGACCCTAGCTCCAAACATAGTAATGTAAAGTCACCCACACTGTCATACTTATCCCTGAGCAATCTCTGTTTGTCATATAAACAAATATAAATAGCTTGTGGGAACCCTTGGATTCAATTCTTATGTATGTAAGTAATCTCAAGGTAGTCATTTCTAAGTATTTTCTTTTTAAATGTTTTTTTTTTAATATACGGTGTGTTGATATAGTACCTATAGTAGGTAACAATATATTTACAACAGTGTTCTCAGTGCCGTTGCATCTCCTGTGTGGAGAAATGGAGCTTGCTGTCATGTTATCCAACCCAGACGGTTTGGGTTAAGACATATTTGGGCACCTGCAGCTATACACAGAAGGTATGAGAAGCACAGAAGTACGGAAATTGGTCTCGTAAGAAACGGTTCATCCGTCCGATCTTACATTGTGACTCTCAAGCCATGACGCCGTGACGACCCTCGGGAGACGTTTGGCCATTTGTCTTTCTTGTGAAAAAGACCCAGTTTTACCCAAATTAGACATTTTAAGCGTTATATTCTGTAGCATTTATTTCAGAAAGCTGAGCATGGGCATTAATCAAAACTCGCTCGCTTGTGGTTGCGTTTCCAGGGCCTGTGTTGCAAACCTCAGAGATGAGTTGGTGTGTACTGGAAATAGGCTTGTGTGTGTACGTGCGTGAGTGCGAGTGTGAGTGTGTCTTCATGGGTATGTCTGTAACGTCCTCATGCTCCGACACCACGGCTGTGGCGAGATGCGAGGGCGGCAACCCAGACTTCGAGCATCTCCCTGTAATTATCCCTCTCCGAGGGAGGGAGAACGAGAGAGACTCACTCACCCTGTGAGGCCTCCTCTAATCTCCCAACGGCTGCGTCCAGATGGTGATGTTTTCGCAAAGCATTGTGGGATTGTTTTTTTTTTTGTTGTTGTTTTTTTTTTAAACAATACATTTATATATTTTTGTTTTAATGAGTAATAAGACAAATGATCTGCTGAGTTCTAATCCAGACACTGCCATCAACACTACAGAAGACTGCGGTTTAAAGAGTAAAGGTGAGAAGAGAAAGAGCTGTTCTCATCTATGGTTTAGCTTGTTCAAAAATACCGTCGAGACGTCATTTATGGAAAGAATTTCACCCTGTTTATTTATTTATTTGTAAATACATTTGACCGTTGTTATCATATGCTCATTTGTCCAGTAATTCAGACTGGTGCTGTTGCTGAAATGCAGCATATGGCCTTCACATCCATTCAAACCTGCCATAATAAATTTTTTTCCTGTAGAATGTGATATACTTTCAAACAAATCCGCTCCATGATTGTGATTAATAATAGCTTGGGATGGGAAGATGGATGAGAAAAATGTTCTGTAGTGTTGGTTAAAATGGGTGATACCTTGATTGTGGTGGCATTTAACCCATCCCTTTTTTTTTTTTATTTATTTTTTTATACTTTTATGCATTAAAGTGCCCCTGAAATCAAAACTGGTTATTATGGTCACCCACTCCACACTATATCTGAAAAGTGTGAATTTCCCTCTAGGACTGATAAAGTCCTCTGTCTCCCATATGCCTATCAATCTGCTAAAATGAGTCTTCTCATTTTAATTTTAAACTTCACTTTTGTCACTTTCACTTCCATGAAAAATGAAAAATGATGACTCCTGTTTAGGCAAAGCTTCCTGATTGTCCAGTGAAATGCTCTCTACTGTCTCTACACACCCTTAACCCAGAGACAGGTCTTGCTCTAGAGCACCTTGTCTTATCTGCATAGCAGCAAACACAGTTTGTCGATGTTTGCTTTTGTTCAATTTTCTAATCACTTCCTTGAGCAAATGATGGTTTATTCATTTTAAAGAGGGAGGAATTTGACACTTTATATGATTATGTGACAGCAAATTTCAGTGGTGTTACACCAACGTGAGGCTCTTCAGTGCCGGAATGTGTCGTTTGCTGAGTCTGAGCCAGAGCCGTTGGGTTTCTATACACCTCCGGGGCTTCTCCTGCAGTAAAAACAGGCCGAATCTCTCTCTAATCTCTTCTCTGTTCTCCATATTTAACTAGCTCTTGAAGCTGCTCTCAGGTTTGTTTAGATTTGACAGTGTGGCATATCCTGAAGGCTGTGAGCCCTGTATGTCCTATAAGCACCTCGGAACGCATCAGCATACGGAATCAAATCACAGCTAAGAAGCCTTTTTCGTGGGGACTTCAGTGAGTACCAGGGTTTATTTTCTTAGTATATAGTTAGCCAATAGACACAATGGCATGCTAATGGCATGAGGGAATTTAAAGACATTTTAAGTCTTCGAAATATGCCTATACATTGTAGTGGGTCACTTTACTTCACTTTAAGTTTATAAGAGCTTCACATAGATATTTACAAAGGTAATATAATTAAGGCACAGATGAAACCCCAGTCGTGTACTCAGTCACTTTTACTGTCTGCTAGTGCAGTATGACTGTCAGAAATAAAAAATACTTTAAATTGAATTCATTTGTTGCTAATTAGCAGACTTGCATCAAGTGAACAGTGCTTTTGAGTTGAGCACTAATGACAGTTCAGGTTTACACTTTACACTACTGTTCAGTAACTCATCAGGAACAGTGCAGGGACGAAGCTGCGACACAAATCTAGTACCCTATTAATAGCTAAATTACTAGAATTATCTAATAATGCATACAGTGTAATTACTCACTGAGTAACGATCAATTAATGGATTGGTATTATGAATTACGTAATCATTACTGCATCATATAGATCTGGAGAACTAGTAGCTAAATTTGAATCATTACTAATCATATAAGCTTCTCAAATCCTGTCTCATCTACCTATTGAGGAAAGACTAGATGCAAAATAGCCTACTCTAACCCTTCAGCAACTAAAACATCATTTTTCTATCCTTTTTTTTATTCTAAAGGCGTATTGTTTTCAGGTACAACTGCATTGTTGAGTCAGTACAAAAATATAATATATTTCCAAATGCTACTTTTCCAGCAAAAAAATCAAATGTTACACAAAAATGTGTGTATGTCAGGAACAAATGCAAGACATTACCATTTTTCAGACAAAAACATAATGAAGGCTGCTGAGTGGCAGATGTTTACATGGTCTACTTTTCATCCCACCATCTAACCCCAAGGCTTTGGAGACCGTGCGTTTTCTAAATCTGCTCCCCGACTCTGGAACTCTCTTCCTCTATCGGTCAAACAATCTGATTCACTCTCCACTTTCAAATCTAACCTGAAATTTCATCTCTTCAATCTTGCCTACAACCTCCCTCCTACTCCTAACGTTTGACCATGCCCTCCTTATCCTCCTTACCCTACAGACCCAGTTCCTGTCTGTACACTTCGTATTGCTCTGTGTGTATTATTGTACTCTTGTTGTCTGTGTTAAGTGTTAATTGCGTTCTCCAAGTGTAAGCGTCTTTGGGTCTTGTAAAAGCGCTATATAAAAATAAAGAATTATTATTATTATTATTATTATTATTAAGTAAGTGCGACTGTCAAAGTCTCCAGAAGAGCTTTGGCAGATTCTCCAAGACGCTCAGTAAAGCTTAGACTTCCTGCTCACAACATCCATGAGGTGTTTTCTTTTAATTTGGGCCAAATTATTATTATTAATGTTAATTAACATTCGATTTATTCACTCGTAAAAGAATTCCGGTTGGGTACGGTGGGAGGAAGGCGGAGTCTCCTAATCACGGATAACCGCCGCTCTTTCGTGGAGGAGCACCGCAGCGTAAACACTCAGCTCTCACCAGCATGAGAGAGAGAGGACGCTGGCCTCCTGGCCAAGGAGCGCGAGCTGTAAGAGACACGGGTAAGACTGTGTGTGCTGTCATCTGTAATAATGTCAGACATTGCTGGCTTGTTAGCCAGCGCAAGCCATAGCCAATCCCCGGATTAAAAATGAAAGACAGGTTCTGTTGTTTAGATTGTTCGCAACAGCCAGCTGTCTTGCTCGTTTTGTAGGTCTAGCAGACTCCTCCATAACGTGTTTCATCAACTGTCAGGCAAAGCTTCAACATTTAAACCTGTACTCGGGTGTTTGTGAAACACATAGGCTTGTCTAAAGTTTATTACTAACATTACGCTTAAGACGGGTATGCATGTACAAATGGGCACACTCTTGGCTTTGTCTCAATGAACTTCAAGAGGTAGTCACCTGAAATGGTTTTCAGGTGTGCCTTATCAGGGTTAATTAGAGGAATGACTTGCTTTATCA
>JANCOA010000040.1:22258326-22268599 GCA_024363135.1 Leptodoras oyakawai
TCAGTGAGAATCTACAATGTAAATAGTCATGAAAATAAAAAAAACACATTGAATGAGAAGGTGTGTCCAAACTTTTGCCCTGTACTGTATATATATTTATCATTCATTTATCATTCTTGGTTGGATTGTGAGATGCATATGAGGTTATCTGATCGCGTACTCTCACACAGCACTGGGGTTAAAAAAAAAATCGGTTGCAAACTCAAAAGTCTGTAAAGCACAACTGCTTACTTGCATGGCTGTGTGGTTTCTGCGAGCGCCTATAAAGTCAGAAATGCGTAAATGAGCTCCTTTGCAAAGACTCAAATTGACACCATGTGGAAGACAAAGCATTTAAAAATAGTTAAGTGGCAGTTGGGTTCTTTTTTCTGCATTTTTATGGGTTCACCCTCCTTCCTCATCTCACGCAATGGCAATGCTTAAGATATTTTAGCATCTTTTAAATTAATGTCATGTCCTCTAGCAGATACGACGATTTGATCCAGAGCTGATTTTAAAGCGACCTCTTATTTTCGCTGCAGCCACTGGTGAAGGGGAATTGTGAGTTTAAATAGTCAGCAACCAGCCTTTTCTTAAGTCATTTGGGATGCCTAATTGCTCTTTCATCCAGCCACAATTATAATGTAGACTTGCGAGCTCTCTCATTTTCTCTAGTTCATGTGTAATTTCAGATTGTTGTGGAATGTCTGCTTAGTGATACAGATGGTGCCGTCTTGCAGACACGCAATCAGCGGGCATCATCTACACAGCTGTAAGCGCAGAGGGGACATAAATTACTGGCAGAATGCAGATAGAAACAAGTATTCGCAATTTAAGTTTCATTTCTACCGATCCGTGGTTCTCTTGAAAACCGTGGTCTGGAGCTCACTCCAAGCAAACCGTCATATGTGGATGCTAATTGGTTCAACTTGTCTTGTCTTGTTACTATTTGTTAAGTCCATGGAGCAGACGGAACATTCACTCACTCATTATCTAAGCCGCCTGTCCTATTACTGGGTTTGCGGGAAGTGCTGGAGCCTATCCCAGCGCTCTTGGGCGGTCACCAGTCCATCGCAGGACAGACACATTTATATACATGCTCACACCTAGAGGCAATTTAGTATCTCCAATTCTCCTAACTGCGTATCTTTGGAATGTTGGAGGAAACCGGAGCTCCCGGTGGAAACCCTCGCAGACACGGGGCGAACTCGCACAGAAAGGACCCTGAAATATCCAGTCAGAGAATCAAACCCAGGCTCTTTTTCTGTGAGTTAGCTAGCTCATGTATGTTGCGCAAATGCTTGCACCGAGAGCATCATGAAAAATTTACATCTTGTGCCAGTCTGCATGACACAAAATCTGTTTATAGAAGAATGGCACCTGGTTTTCCCGTGTTATGCATTCAAAAAGTGCTTCACTGATGAGTAAAAAACAGCAAATAGTTAAACCTAATCGTTTTGTAATGGAGCCACAGATCAGACAGAATTCTTCTCTGTGAAAGCAACCTGTGATTACGAGCCCCTCCCCCAAACGGGCTCAGAATCATCAGTCCTGTATGTGGCCTCAGTACTCAGCAGTCACACCAAGTGTTCAGGCCACGTGTAATAATGCCCTGAGAATAATTTCTTGGTTTCTAGCTAATTATAAATGACTCTGCCTGCAGTGCTCCAGTAGATAATATAATGAGTATGTTCACCTGGTGCCTCCCCCATCTCCATACCATGCAGGGTCAGATGTTGACTCGCTCCCAGGTCGCCGACGTAACATATGTAAATTCAATTAGGAACCAGACACCTAATGGGAGATGGATAATGTGTGCACTTGTAAGTGAGATATTCTATGATGGCAGCTCTGATGTGATTGTATCTAATGAGCTCACACTGCGCGGCACTGTGAAGGATCCCCCTGCGATGCTTTATAATTAATGTGGACGTGGAAGTGTGCTTTGGGCTCCAGCTCACTCATTAGCACAAAGGAAGAGGTGCACAGTAGCACCATTAATTGATGGAGAAATCATCTTTGCCAGTAACAATGCACGTTGCAAGTAGGGTTTTCAGGTAGGGAGGA
This sequence comes from Leptodoras oyakawai, assembly GCA_024363135.1. Lineage (NCBI taxonomy): Eukaryota > Metazoa > Chordata > Actinopteri > Siluriformes > Doradidae > Leptodoras > Leptodoras oyakawai. The sequence goes on from JANCOA010000040.1 coordinate 22,260,373, forward strand.
CGGAATGCATGGGAAGGCTTTGATGAATTTGGAATTGTGAAATCAACAGAGTACGTAGAGCTGGAGGAAGAGAAGTGGTGCTACAGCTTTCCTGGAATGTTCAATCAGGCTTGGCCATTCGTTTTTCATTCATCGTTCTGCCCTTTCACCCTTTCCACTCAGAATGCAACATACTTATCGGGAGATGAGCACATGCCTTGGATAGAAATGAAAGAAGCCCCCGTCACACGGTCATTCAGGAGCAATCTTATTCCCCCTCATTGATGTACTAGCTTGGCTCTTGTGATGATGGATTTCACAGTGCTGTACAAAAAGGTTGGCTAATGAGAATCCTGTCTAGAGCATCAGTTCTGTGATGAGCAATAGTCGATGTGTCAGGATTTATCAGAGCACCATGTTTCATTGGGTTTAGCTGACAATAAAGGGCAAGTAAGCATATTCTGATATACAAGGTCTGTCCAGAAAGTAATGAGATTGAATGAAATTCCTGTGCTCTGTAGAGCTCATGTATGGGGATGTGTTTTAATCTACAAGAAGAAATCAAACGGAACAATCCAGTTCTTCCACATCCACCCTATAGAACTGGCAATGTTTTGTTTTTTTTTCAGCCAAAAATTCTCGCACAGCCAGTGTAGTGTTACTCAGTGTGTTGTAATGATGGAGGATCCTCAAAGATGTGATCTGACAGCACACACACAACACACTCTTCCTCAAATTGGCCTTCTGGTGCGAATACAATGAACAGTGTCTTTTTTTGGGCGAGGTGATAGTGTATATAACCTTTGTTCAACATTTCAAGAGTTTCTGATGTACTTTTATTGCCTTTCATGCAGAATCTGATCATATACCAACAATTCACTTCAGCAGGGTTTCACAGAAACAAACAGAATTCAACTGAACTACTGGTCCTACTGTTTATCTGAGATCCCACTCTGACCTGTGACCCATGCATAAGCCCTATGGAGTGTGTCATTCTCATTACTTTCTGGACAGACCTCTCATATATGCCCATTAGGGGAAGAGAAATCATAACTTTATAAGCTAACCCATTGGTCAAATGAAAACTCCAGTGCCATGTTGGTAGTGATAGGTAATGTAACCTGATGGTGAAATGGGATTTTTACTAGACTACAACACTACATTGTAAGGAGGGATATAACAATAACTGGCTGATGAATTACTTTTCTAAAGGGAGGGAATGACAATATGTAGTTTTAAGTATTGCTGGGAGAAATCCAGATAGGATTTCCAGACAGGCGTCCGTAAAGTAACGAAAGACATCTGTAGAAATTATGATTGATTTGCAACGTATAAGCGAATTCTTATGAACACATGTCTTAAATGATGTCGGATGTCTTAAATGACTGCACACTGGTTGTTTTGGTATTTATGATAATTGATGGTTTTAGGGCTTGTGGCTGAACAAATTGCACTTGATCATTAGTAGGCTTCATGCCCATGACATGTATGTAGTCTGTTCCTTTGGAGGAACTCGTATGTGTTCGTTCTTTGACAAGACACTTTAAATGTCATTTATAATTGACTTGGTTTTTGTCAAGAGACAACCAGACACTTCGTGGAGTCTCCATACTGAAGAAGAAGTGAGAAGCCCACAGGGTATAACACAGTCCTTAGCAACGTGTCAGTTATGGCAGGATATACAGTGTATTACCTGGGGTTATTTGTACAGGTTCTTTTATGCTGAATAAATGAATGCGTAATCCTTCTAGACAGAAAAATGGTCTGTCTGTTTGTTAGAATTACTAATATAATGTGTTGGACAGGAGTAAACACCTCAGAGATAAACTAGTAATAATTATGCATCGCTATGTGAAACTGATGCAGTCAAAATAGGGCTTTAGTTTCTGTATTCTCTGCATAATGACTTTGATGTAGCGTTTCATATACGTGCCCTCGAATGAATGTTTTTTAGTAAACGTTTTGCTTGTTTGCTAAGGGTTTCCTCGCATTAATTTGACTGTCATTTTCATTTTTGCTTGATGGACATATTACATCCTGGGTTCGATGTCTGTAGTATAGCACTGACTTACAGGATTGAGGTCTTTCACACCTTCAAGAAGTATTCAGATAACCCGGAATGCATTATTTAAACTTGGCTATCATTAAAAAAAAATCAGTTAAGTTTTTATTTTTGGTTATTGGAAGAGAAGGAAAGAAAAAGCTGGATATCTGCAGCCTGCAGTCCGTATCTGCAGTCTGAACCTGTTTGTCTGCCAGGAAAAAGATTGATAGCCCAGACACCTAATCGGAGTGATGTGCTCACCCTTGCATATTTCGATATTGTGAATATGTGGGTTGTTGAAGCTCTGCATCGTTATCATTAATATTTCAGCAAGGTGCTTTACTGTGGTCTGTTGATCAATTGGCATGCACTCTGCTGCACTCCTAACTGCAGTGGGTCTTGGCTAAGATATGCCATACTATCGTCTGTCTCAGCCTGTTTATGCCTCATAAATAATTCCTGTGTCTTGTGCAAACAGGCACTCCAACCCACAAGTGCAGAACATCCGCCACGTGGCTTCAGAGTTGGAGTCAGTACGCTTCGGCAGTGAGAGTGAAGCCAAGTAAAGCAGTCTAAGAAGACATTCATCAGATTCCAACTGGGTTTTGTTTTCTGTGTATTAGAACAACAGTTTGTGAACACTGAGAGCCCTGTTGTGAGCTGTGCTAACAGAAAACCTGGCAGATTGTTGAGATCAATCTTATAAGCCAGGGTTCCCAACTGTAAAGGCAATAACCAAGACTGTCACCCACATAGCAGCTTGAAAACAGAAAAGCCAATTTCTCTGAAAATATCTCTTCATTGTTTGTGTAAAATGGCAATTTCCCCAGTTGTGCTGGAGCTCTTGCTTTCCCATCCCTGTGCCACATGTTCCTCTCAGCCAGACCTCTGCATTCTTCAGCCCTGTTCTTATTCATACGCTGTCAGGCCCCCTCATTGCACTCTAAATGATAAAGCAGCCTGCTGGTGGCCAGGATGGGCCTCAAACGCAAAACCGACTGACAGACTGACTGCCCTTTCTGTAAGAGGACCTCCATTGCAGGCAGGAACAAAGTCCAGCTGATTTATTGTCCCCTGGCCGGAGGGGCATGCAGCATGACAAAACACCCCCTGTTGTGCAGAGGCCAGTGTGTGGGATGTACTTTCAGTCTGGGGTCAAACTGGGATAAAAAGGCTTCTGTTCCAGTCAAGAGGATTCACAGAGCATGAAACATTTGGCTTTTTAGGCTAATTGATAGGATGGCTCACATTCGCATTCAGAAGCAGAGGATAAGCAGCGTGTTGATGTGGCTCATTTGTGGAGTGCTTTTAAAGCTGGTAATAGGATTTTAGCGATGAAGGTTCAATCTTTTTTTTGTACACATGCGATTACGTGATCGGTATAAGTAGGTTCTAAATTAGAGTACAACAACAATACAGTCCGTACTCTGGCACTGCTGCATGATGAGTCTGTCAGTGTGAATCCAGCGTGTCTCCCAACATTACCTTTATTTGAAATATTTATTCATTGAAAATCCAATCCTTTACCAAGTTGTAATTCTGCGACTAATGATTAATGATGCGTCTCATCTCGGTGTCGGATACCCGTGGAGAAGTTGGTGTTGTACCTAGTGATTACACACTTCACAATCTCCATGATGTATGGTTACTGGAAGACTGTGGAAACATCGAGCACTGCCATACAATAAACTTTACAGAGGAAGATTTATGCTGCTTTCCGTTTACCTCAGAAGTCGAAAGTCAGAGTTGGGAATGACGTCACGTCAGAGCATTCTGGTACGAGAAGTCAGAATACCAGTTCTGTTGTCAGCCATTGTTAGCAGTACCATTGTTAACAATGCATTGTGTGGTATTTTGTAGCAACATGTCTGCAGGTTGAAGTTGGACAAGACGAGTGTGCGACTGATTTAACGAGACACAAATAAGACAAAAGTGCTAATAAACCATATTTTACTACAGCTTTCTCTATTGTTGATGTACGTAGCAGCCATCTTGGACTTTGAGATCAGGGCTGGTGAGGTTCCCCCGACTTTCAGTGTCAGAAATTCGACTTCGGGGGAGGTTCTAGGAAAAAAAATCCATCCCAGGTCAAATAGAAAGCAACATAGTGACAGGATTTTTTTTTATTAAATCCTATTTTTGAAAAGTAACACTTTCAATAAAAAGAATAAGTGAGATAAGTTATCTTTGCAAATTTGAAAATGGGCTCCGCTAACGTTATGCGACTGGTCGTTTGCAGTCAGAGAGCCTCTTTCGTTATTGACTCTCTGGTTATTAATGAAACGGTAGACATCTGACCTGCGGAACGATGGCTCGACCAACAGGAGTTTGTTTCATCTTTATTTTAAACATACTGGTCGTTTTTAATGGTTAAGCTCTTGCAAAAATAAAAAAAAATAGAAATGTTCTTTGAATGGGCAGATCTTAATCTTTAAACACTCTGACTTCTTTTTTTTTTTTCCTGACTTGTTTATATTTCATTTCCTTTTTTTCCCAGTTCTGGTATGATGCCCTAAGCGTCCTAAGTAGTGCGTCTTCTGGAAATTCTTCATGAATCTCCCGTTTGAGAGTAAAGAGTAAGGACACTACAAACAGCTAGACTTTATCCTTGATTTATGAGCTGCTGTAACATGGGTGTATGTCACTCAGCTCCTCTTGCTCAGACTGGTTGTTTTATTGGCTCTCACTGGCTCTGATAACTTACCTGCAGATATTATCCACCACTGGGGAACTCGCATTACATTCTTTTCAGTTTTTCTCCATAAACTATAAACAAGATAGCTCCTATTTCTCGAATATAAATGCAAACCTTTTTTGTGATCTCATTCATGTATTAGTCATAAGTTTCACAGAATAACCAGTGTCGGTATGTGGGCCGTCAATCAAAACGTTCAGTGGTCTGACTGAGCAGTGTCCTGCAGCAACACTCTTTTAGAATATACATAACTCGCATTACATTGCCGAAAGGAAAATATCCAAGCTTGCTACCGGTAAGACGAGTAGCCTACCTGTCTCAGCTGGATTCTACCTTTACAACCTGAAAATGAAATATGATCCCATTACAAGCAAATTACCTGAAGGAAAAAAATTTTTTTGGACATTTCAGATGCATATGGTGATGGTTTGAGAATGCGCTCCTAAGATGCAATGAGGGAAATAGGGATTTGTCATTGAATGGAGTGCCAGGTAATAGCATAGTGCAGTAATGGTCTCGGTGAGCCTCTCTTTCTTTATCTACTCTGGCATGAAATAAAGTGGACTCTGGAAATTGTATAAAGCACGGCAACAAACCTATTACACTGAACAGTTCTTACAGCCTCCTTTTTCAGACTGTACATTTTAGATGATTCAAAGATGACTATTTTTGGTTTTGAAGTAACAAAAATTGGGATAATGACCCAAAATCTCCAGAGGATATGACATAGTCTGATGAAATGAGGTGCTGATCTCAGACTTGGTCTAGTTTATTACACAGAAAATGCAGTGATCATTTTTCTTGCCAGTGTACTTTATACAGGGAGTGTTCCTGTATCAGCTTTCCCATTAAAAAGGACACTATTGTGTAAAATCTTGAAGCTAGAGCCGGAGATCTCGGGTTTGGAGAACACACACGCTACGATCCTGTATCAATCACAGAGACACTAGCCAATCATGGGCATTTGTGCGCTCATGCGTACAGAAGTCGGCGGGAGCGCCCTCCTCCGAGGTTATTACACCAGCCCTTAAGTGGCATAAGTAGCGGTTCGAAAAGATGGCCTGGAGGAAGCACATGATAGCCTTCACCCTGTCTGGTTGGGAGCTTTTGTATAATATGAGAGAGATGCCTGATGGTTAGGAATTGGCCATTACCAAATTATGAACGAAACAAAAAAAAAGATATACAGTTCTGTGCAAGCCTTCACTCGCCCTGCCCTTGTGCGTATTTCCGCAAGCCTGCTAATGTTGCTTTTATTGCATTGAGATGAAAAACATCCACCCATGACAATGTAAATTTCATGGTAGCCCAAGTTGGTTTGTACCGTATACAAAGCTCCTGACCCTCTCTTTGTGTGTGTTTGGATTGGCCTAGGGCCTGGGTGAAGTTCCTAGAGAGACTATTTCCACATCAATTACACCTACAGGCTGAAGTTTTGACTAATTATCTGCCAAACCAACATGGCATTTGTAGGTAAATAAAATGCGCCGGGACTATTTTCAGCCATGAAAACGAAGTTAATTTCCTTCCCTGTTGTCAGTTGCTGTAGCACCATCGTTCTGAGATGGTGGTCATAAATTAGAATTTGAGTCTGGAGTCTAAATCATTAGGACATTTTCCCCCTTCGGAATTGATTTGTACTGTTGCTTTTTTTTTTTTTCTTCACCAAATTACCTGTCTTACTTAATATTTTTCATCTCAGCAATATGCCCATATATACATTATTCATGTATGCATATTGGCAGGGTTTTTTTTTCTCTTCACCAAATTGAAAGAGCACATGATGAAGAATGACATCTTGCCTCATTTGCATATGGTAATGTCCTTATTTTGAGCAAGTCTGCCATTTCCGAGCCAAACTGTAGTCATTTTCGGAATCGGAGTTCCCTTGCAGAAGAAACGGAGTGCACAAATGGACCTTTGAAACGAGAGACGTCTTTAGCCTCAAGTCCTGCTTTTTTAAATGGAGATGGCATTTGGGAGTCTGAAAAGCTCTGTGTCGAGTATGTTGAGCATGTTTGCCGTCTAAAGCCCGAAGTGCACTGTGGAATGCACAAGGACGCCTCCTTTGTCATGATGTCTTGTCGTCTGACAGAATATAACTCCGTCTGTTTGAACAGGAATAGTCAAATGGCTAGACGTTCGATACCCTGTATTTGTTTGTTCTTATTCTTCTGTGGAAACTGGGTACATATACAGTCCTGAGAATTTAGCCATTTTTTTTTCTCGGCTTTAAAAACAGCAGTAATTATTCCTACGCCAATAAAGCAGCAGTCCTTGAGAGTTCTTCACGAGCACCATTGGGGAGGAGAAAGATTTCTATTATTGAGCCGCAGGCATTCTCATGGGAAGAAACCGTAGACAAAAGCTCGGGAAGCAAAGCTAAGTGGTCGCAGTAGAGGACCTAGCCATAGGCATTCGCAAAATATGAATGTAGCCCTTTTAGTCGCACAAAGCTGGGTGATGACCCATACTTGGCATAAAACACTGTCCCCTAACTGCCAATACTGCTTTCTTCTTTCAATCCCCAAACAGCGCCTCATCGGTGACTGGCGAAAATTCTTGTTTTACATCAGGGTTGTGTTTTTTTTAAGAAGTGCTATTTAAAAAGCTGTCGTTCCGATGTGATCTACATCGCAGATATGTTTTGATTACTCTTTCTGCCTTTTGTTTTCGGCTGGAGTCACATGCCTATTCGTGCAGCCAGGCAAACGCTGGTCTGGAAACATCAGACTGCTATTTACACCGCTATAGGTTTCGCAGTCAGCCGCAGAGTTCACCGAATTTGTCCTTTAGTCTGGAGAATGCAGCTTATGGGAGCTCCATCTGGACATCACTTCTCATTAGTATTAGCACAGTTCCAACCCACCATGGAAGACCAGAGCAAACGTGATAGGCAAACAGGTTCTCCGAGGAGCCGTCTCAGAATCCCTGGCTGAGGCGGTGTCGACATTTTGGTGTTGGCAGTCACATGATCCCGTCGGCCCCTCAAGAGGCCAGAGGTGTGCGGTCTCGCGAAGAATGTTCCCCTGACTGGAAAAGGCATCACTAGAGCTCTTGAGTTCTCTCCTTTTTTTTCCTCTTCTTTTTTTTTTTTCCTTCATCTCTCTGTTACTACACAAATGTCATACCGGAACTAATAACAGTAATAATATTTTGGCAGGTTCAGGTTTCATGTCACTTTCAAGTCTTGTTATGAAAGACGCCAGAGGGCGTTAGCTATTGAATCATCTCGACCTAAAAAAAACCCCAAAAAAACAGCGATGCAGCAGCACTTGACTCCTTTATTCTGTCAAACTCTCTCACCTCCTCAGTTAAACAATCTGCTCAACTTTGATTGTAATACTATAGGGGTTGGACAATGAAACTGAAACGCCTGTCATTTTAGTGTGGGAGGTTTCATGGCTAAATTGGACCATCCTGGTGGCCAAGCTTCATTAACTGCACATTGCACCAGTAAGAGCAGAGTGTGAAGGTTCAATTAGCAGGGTAAGAGCACAGTTTTGCTC
>JANCOA010000040.1:22482388-22497133 GCA_024363135.1 Leptodoras oyakawai
CTGTCTTGGTCACAGATGGACCAGCAAGACGTGCACCAACAATTTGTCCTCTTTTGAACTCTGGTATGTAATGTTATGTACAATGTAATGGTAACATGATGTTGTGTGCATTGCAATATTTTGCTAATTGAACCTTCCACACTCCAAGTTAGCCATGAAACCTCCCACACTAAAATGACAGGTGTTTCAGTTTCTTTGTCTAACCCCTGTACTTCTCTTGAATTAACTTGTGTCATTATCTTCACTTTAATGTAGCTTCAATAACTGATTTTTTATTCCCCAAGTGAATATCGGACAAATAAATGACTTGGATGAAAAAGAAATAAATAGATGAAAACTGTTACTGAGTTACTGAATCTGAACATCCATGTTTGTTTCTATTTTTTTTTTATGTGAACCTCAGAACACTGGTTGATTAAAAACAAGATAAATTCAGGTTAGATTAAAGTATTAAAGTAATACATTTCAATGCTATGAATTCATTAGTGTTTAAATGCAGTTATTAAGAAATACTGTGCTAGTTAACGTTTAAAGAGTCAAAATCTTGGACCTGATGCAACAGGTTTGTGTGTAGTCTACCTCTTTGAGCTCTTCTGGAGCGAGTTGCTCGAGCCTTTCCAGCTTACTTAGGCTCTGCCTGTGGCTGTCGTGGTATCTAAAGAAGTCGGCGGTGCTGTTCTTCAGCAGGAGCAGGACGAGACCCAGGCTGGGCACCCGAGACACGGACGGCACTGCCACATCTGATCCACAAAGAACGAAGCACACAGGACAGGTTTAGGAGAAAACTGCAAAAGTAAAAGTGTGTACACTGCGTGTATGAGACGAGACGAGACGAGATGAGACAGACAGCCGACCTGTTGGCTCACTGGCTGAAGGGCTGAAGAGGCAGACGGTAAACTGAGCCTCGGCTGAGCTTTGTAGGAGCAGCGTCTGACAGTACTCCATTATGTTAGCGCAGATCTGACCAAACAGAGAGACAATGAGACAGATAAAGGAAGTGTATGGGAAGTTATAAGCTCCTATAAGTAGGTGGATACTTTACTGTGTCGTCATACCTGCTGCATGGCAAGTTCCATCCCCTCTCTTTTGTCCGCAGGGTCGCCGGGGGCGAGGCTCTCCTCCATCTGCTTCAGGTAGCGAGCGCGGTCAGTGCCGGCTAGACGCACAAGCAGGGACAAGCACTGGCGCTGAGCGAGATATAAAGACATGTCAGATTGAAATCTACCTGGTTTAATACAAATGGGGCATAAAGCAATAGTCAAATGTAATGCAAATATTGTGACCTTATTAAATTAGATATTTCAGTTTTTCTGTACCTGGAATCTGCCAACGTGTCCCTGGAACTCCAGCATGGCTGCACTGTTGACCTCCTGCCCCAAATCCAGGGCTCCTGACATCAACACATGAGGTTATTTCATACTTCATATTTCAAATGGGCATTAATGATGCATTCCTGGGTGTGGCCAGTACCTGGGAGGGCGGTTTTACTGATGATGCCCGTGAGCAGAGACAGCTCCTGTAATGACCCCATGCTTACATCCTGACTACGCAGGATCGACTGAATGGTGTCCGAGTACACAATAAGCCAGTGGAGCACCTGAACACACACACATACCCAAAAAAAAACCTTTACAAACCAGCCAGTGCTGATCGTATCAATGGCAGTGTAGGAGTGAGATAACTGTACCTGTGCTGCCCCCTGCTGGTGGTGTGTAGTGGTAGAGGTGAGGATGACCTGCAGGAGTCGGAGGGTGGGCAGCAGGATCTGTCGGTATCGCTCCACAGGACTGGGGATGAACCCTGATGGGTCTCTCTGTCCAAACACTCTGCACGGAGAACGAGTGTAAAAGCTACAGACGCTGACAAGCTCAGAAATACATTCCTATTCAGTAATCAGTTTGAATAAATAAATATGTTAAATATAACCACATTTACCATTGCATTTCATAAAGATAAAGCTTTCATGTTTATGTATATTATTTATGTGTAGTTATAAGTGTTGTATACGTAACCTGCTTCAGGAGATTTATAAAGAAAATTAAATTGTTCTCACCTGAGTGAGTCGCTTTCAGGCAGCATGTGGAAAACCTGGCACTCGACCAGCTGAGCCACCAGGCCACAGCACAACAGCTCCACAGCTCCCTGTGCTGTCTTAGCCACGCGGGTCAGCAGAGCCTGCATATTCACACACACACACACACACACACACACACATCAGAAACATAATGTATGCATTTTAACCTGCCATATGACATTAAAAGCAGAGGTGTTGTTATCTCACCATTTTGGACTCGTAGATGTATAAAGGTTTGAGCAGAGGTGGTTGGGGTATCAGCAGGGTTTGCAGTGCAGCGTCGTCCTGTCTCAGGCTCTCCACCAGGACGCGCAGGTAGCCGCTGTTACACAGGTAGACCAGCCACTGGCTCTGTCTGTCTATAGACAACACCCTGTCCAGCACAGCCAGAGCCAACATCTGAAATGGACAAAAAGCACTGCATCATTAGTATTATACACTTAAATACAAGAATGAACATGTCGGATATGAAGCTATAACAAGCTTTAGTGTAAGCTTTGCCTAATTACCTTAATGAGACTAAGACAAAGTGATAACAGGACTTAATTTTTTGGGGGATTCTCTGATATCCATAACAAACACAACTGTAGTAAATGGATAAACTGCATGATGTGTCGTTCTTCGATAAATAAAAATAAATTGTTATCAGTAGTAAACACTATGAGAGCAAAAACCACTGTGGGATGTGCTGTTATAGGAAAACACTTACCAACAGGATGGTAAAGGCCTCACACCACCCTGTAATTTATTATATATACATCTACATATAGCAGCATGCCCTGTTGTGTTTTATTCCTTACATAGTTCATTTTCATAATGATGTTAGTGTTTCATGAAAAGAAGATGGCTCTCCCTAAGATCTATCCCAATTCTGTTAGTGATCAGTGCGACAGATGTTCGACAGATGTTTTCTTGTCCTAATTCTTTGTAAAATCTGGTCCAATTATTTTGAGATCATGTCCAAAGCTTTACAAATTAACATAGTGGTGTCACCATTGTTAGCTTTATTTGGCCTTGGGATTAGTACATCCCTGACCACAAAGGTTCAGTTGGACATCCTCTTGTTCACATCTTTACTAGAAAGACGTCGCATTTTACTATGTTGGAAATCTCCAAACCCGCCCTTAATCTCCTGCTGGCTCCAAGATGTTATGTACTACCTTAGACTAGAGAAAATAAGATTTACACTTAAAGGTAATACTGCTCATTTTTTTTTAGCAAATAGGACCCATTTTTATCTTATTTTGCTTCACTCCATAGTTTGCCAATAGACTGATTCCCTCAGGAATGAAAAAAATATATATATATATTTTTGGGGGTGAATGAGGATGTGTGGGTGATGTGTGGGTGATGGTATGTGGGGATTTTGGGTTAAAAAAAAAAACAAAAAAAAAACGGGGAGGCATTGTTTTTATTCTCTGTATCTGTACTTTTATCTGTACGATATACAAACTCCTCAATAAAAATAAAAAAAAAGATGGTGGCTCAGGAGATTAAAAGAAAACTAGAGGTTTGCGCTTACCCTGCCTACTTCATGTCCGTCACAAGCATCTCTGCACACCACCTCCATCAGAGCAGTGCCATAGCTGTCTATGATGGCTAGGTTCTCTCTCTGCAGCTTAGAGAAACCATCTTCTGGCGCGGTTAGCCGCTCCCACATCGACACTCCTGCAGTTGACCCAAATGAAAAATGATGTTTAAAAAAGCCTAAGACTTTCTATTCCCAGTTTACAGTCACTTAACAGTCATGTGCACGTAGTCTACCTGTTTGCAATGTGTCTGGCTCCTCAGGTTTCTGTGCTATTTGCAGGTAATAGAGTAGCGAGCCATACAGGTGAGCACGCAGACGCTGGAAACCTCCACCTAGAATAGCATATATAAACACACACTTCATATCCAGTACATATGTTATGATTTGGCTTATAAATCAATAGCAAAGTATTCCTAATAGCCTGCTTTTAAAAGACGTTAACACACCTGTGCACAGGATAAAGTCCAGCAGTTTCCTCAGTATAAGATGCAGGGCAGAGTTAGCAATAGAGGCGAACCCTGATGAAGAGCCGGCCTCCAGTCTGGCCCCTTGCTGCTGCTCAGACAGCACTGACTGGCTGAGGTGAGCCGTCAGGGTGAACACTGCTCCAGCAACGATCGGCATCAACTCTACAGCCGCATCCTCTGATAAAACCTGAAATGAAGATGAGAGCCCAGATGTGAAACAATTATACAAACCCATGACTACAGTATAAGGGCGGAAAGGACGTCGGGCAGTACTTTGTCGTGCAAGTCGAGGAGCAGGTCTCTGATGATGAGTTGTCTCTGATCAGCTGGGATGAGTTCAGCAGGGCATGCAGTGAGGATGGTCTCTATGAGACTCCTCCAGCTCTGCAGAGCATGGCGCTTGGCACTCAGGCTGCGCCGCACGCGGTTCCTCTCCACCACCTGCTGTAGGATGGAGTTCACCTCCTGTCACAGAAACAGACAACACTGTATATAAAATGCCACACTGTGTATATACTGTGTATATCACACCCCACCCAAAGGTTCTCAAATGAAATACTTTCAGTATGCTAAAGACGCCCTGATGGCCTAGTAACATTAACATTAGGAGACAATGGCTATATTGCTACTTTGGTCCCCCTACAGGTTGTAGAGCATAAATCATAACCCTGCTAAAAATAAAAAATACACTTTGACAATTTCTCCTCGTGGACAGCTGTATGTTGGCAAAGTCAACATCAGATGTGAAAGAACCATGTAAACTGGATTACAGGATTTTACACAAATATATCTTATTACCCATGCTGATCTCAGAGTACGTTATCGAACAAGCTCACTAACATCCCGTCAAGATGTCTGACTAGCAGCTAAAGCTCTGTTGAAATGGGCTGACTTTTCATGATCAAAAGCTAGTCAAACATCAAGCAAGTGCAACAACATACTGTAAGACAGAGCAAGCCAGCTAATAAATTATTACTTACTAATTAAAGAGTAAGAAGGTCAGCAGACTTGAATCATTTTAGCTATTGCCAATGAGTAAAACAGTGTCTGAGATTTATGTTGCCTTCATATGTTAGTTGGGAGATCCTACGTACCACTCATTCTTAGGAAAAGACTAGTGTGAAAAATAATCAAAATATAACAATCATCAATGAATTTCCCACTTGAAATTATGACTAGAGAGGGCGTTCATGTGACAATAATTATGCCTGGCACAACCAATAAATATAAATGCTATAACAGGTGCTCCAGGTGCAGAGTGGTAATGACAGAGGCACCATTCTCTTTATTAGAAATCAGTGTACCATTAAAATGATTTTCAACCTGTTGTTGTAAGGTAAATTCATTACATAACAAGGCTTTAAATATCAGCGTTATGAAGCTGAAGTTATCGCTGTAAAAACACAATAAATGTGACGCAATGGACAGCACCAGTGATACAACAAACACTAACCTCCAGCAGCAGAGGCCGTTGCCCGATCGCAGCCATCCCCTGCAGAGCGTTGATTTCTGCAACCAAGACTCTGTGCAGCAACTGATGCAAAGAAAAGGAGAAAAATGTCAATCTTAAATCGAAACACGTACAGGCAGTTTTGCTCACAGACAGAATCCGCCTGGCTTCGCAGCACTGTGCCTACACTGACCTTGACGTTGCAGACGGTGTGCCCTTGCTCGTTGACATGTTCGCAGTTGGAGATGACCTGCTCGATCTGAGCACGCTCAAAAAAGTCCAGCTGCAGCTGCTCGGGCACCTCCTGACTGAAGTTTATAGCGTCCAAAACACTCAGCAGCTTCCTGCGCACTAAAACACAAGATTACAGCGTTACAACGTTAGTGTCACTTAGAAACCGCAAACCGAAGAATGTGTGTTTATGTCGGTTGAGGCCTTGAGGCCACCTTTAGAGACGGTGTCGAAATGCAGGAAGCCGCTGACGGAGCTGGTTTCTTCTTCCATACCCATCTCTCCATCTGTAATTAAAAATAAATAAATAAATAAAGCATAAGTGGGTGTTTTTAACAATATCTATAACCAAGTGTTGACAGGTTGTTTTAGAAGAAAGCCTTAATTTGTCATATGTCTTCATCACCAAGGTTAAAAAATATAGCCCATCAAAACTTTACTGCTTCATGTCTCACTCATCCATGTCAGGTAAGTTCAGAAATGATTTCCCTTGTAGGTATGAAACATCATCTACCACATAATAGTATTGAAAAGGCATCAATGCTTTGTACAAATCAACTCTATTCTTCTGTACTGCAGTGGGGTCATTAGTATGAAGCTGATTTGGAGCTCATGTAATACCTGCATGCTGCATGTGTGGCTGGTCATCTAAGAGAAGATTGAGCAGCCTTTGAGTGTGTGAGCGCTGACGGTTCAGTGAGGTCACTCTAAGCTCTATAGCTGAAGTCTTCATAAGCCAAGACATCTGGTTAAGTGCAGCAATCTCGTTCCCTGCAACAGGAAGAGGAAGGTTGAACCAAGGAACCACCTGCTCATGAAAGAAGGAAGAGTTACTAATGAATAGAGGCACCAACCTGCTACGACAAAGGGCAAGTGCTTCAGGTGAGAGAACAGGAAGTCCTGACTGGTCCTCAAGTAGCGCATAGTTGGCCCAGAGGTGTCTGTGCATGCACACAGCTGGTAGATGACCTAGAAAGCACAGGCCATGGTTTAGTCTAATAAGCAATAAACACAACAGTAACTACAACAGCACCGATACATTTCTGCAACACATCAATTAAGTCCCTTTGGTTTTAAACTTGTTTTTCTTAGTCACATTCTGCATTACTGCTATTACACTCAGTTGTAGCACACTGGGTACACAAAGGCTTATTATAAATGAAATATGAAGTCATTGTTATAAATGTTGGTACCTGATAGCAAAGTTCAGCCAAATGCGGGGCTTGCTGAGTAAGTATAGGTCCTGAACGTCTCTCACTGCCTCGCTGCAACAAACTTAATATTGCATGCAGGCAACTGCGCGGACACCCAAGAACCCCTACCAGAAAAAACAAACACATCTTATCGTCATATATTTCAACATGCAACTTCTTGGAATTCACTCGAAACATGAACTTGTACTGTCAATAAACTGACCTGGGTCCTGTAAATTAGTTGACGAGACAGGTTTCTTGACCTCGTAGCCTAACAAATAGAGGCCCAAGTTAGGAGCGTTTAGCTCCAGAGACGTGATCAGTAGGTTCAGGATGTGTATCTGTGTCTCGTGGCGGATTCTGGCCACACGCTTCTCAGGGTCAGAGTCTGATTTACACAAACAGATACAGCAGTGTAGGATTCTCTCAGACAGATAAACAGTAATGAGATGTAATTAGAACATTAGTTACATACAGAAAAGCTCTAGGAATAGTCATTTTTAAGTTAGACCCACCATCTGTCTTTTCCACACCTTCCTGAGCCTCTTCATTGTCCAGACATTCTACAAATCCAGCCATCAGCTTCTCACTGACTGCCTGCTCACAACACAACAAACCAGCTTTCAGAAGAGACTTGCAACACTACACTGACATGTGTGATTTTCTTTTAACGATTCCATTTCAACAGAACCACCGGATGCTTTCATTGAATAGAACTATAAGCAAATACAGTGCAGAGAGCAGAGCCGGTCTCGCACCTGGTCATGGGTGAAGTCTCCGACTAGTCTGGACTGGATGTTGGGGTAGCGTGCAATATGTCTCAGGATCTTAGCACTCAGAAACGCAGCATCAGGGTTGGAACTGCTGTGGTAGAGATACCTGTAGTTTGAAGCGACAGTCAGATTCAGATTACGTAAGCAATTTATATCTAAAAACATTCACATAGAGTTTTGAATTTCATGACCACACTACTACTTGCATCTATTCTTAATATGTGGCTGTTTGTCATCATTAGACATTAATGCTTTTTTAATACTGTCTGGCATCCACCCACAAAATGCTCAATGTGTTGCATTCACCAACTTTACTGTACAGATCATGCAGTAATTTTATTTAGCATATATTCACCCCCCCTGAAATGAATTCCTGGCTACACCACAGTCTGCAGTAGAATAAGATTCTTTCCTTCACATATCCAAGCTTGTTAAGAAGCTAGGGTCTGAGCAGATCAGCCATGATATGGTTCTCTTGGAGCACAGGCAGTTAAGGGCTGTACTTAAAGGCCCAACCCTGGTAGCTTGGAAGAGCAGCGAGTCTGATCAGTAGCCCAGAGCCTTAACCACAGAGCCAAGGTCTCTGTGCTATACAAGCTATTATATCAATACACTGTCACTAATAAAATACCTATAGAAATATTGTTTAATATTAAAATGTGTTATTCAACATACGTGTTTGAGTGAGAATAGAAATATTTATAAATGGTGAGGGTGAAATTTATAAATCCCAAGTGTAATGGGAAACAACACGCACCTGGCGATGTTAATGATGTGGTCAGCGCGTCTGCTTTGGGCATTGACACCCTGCAGTAACTGTTCTAGTGGAGAAACCAGCAAGGAGGCCTGGCTCTCTCTAAGCAGATCCATGTACAGCACCTCCTTCTGCAGAGCCAGATCCAGTAGACTCAAACAGTGCAGCACCGCTGACCCCAACTTTTTCTTACCTACACCATCACCATCATCATCATTTAGCTCAGAAACAACCAAAATAGCAAATACAGTTTACAGGTTAACACTTAAATTACTAAAATTACAAAATCCAATTACTGACTAGAGGAAGTTCACTGATTTTCTGTGATAAACTGACCAGGAAAAGGAGCGTAGGTGTCGAGCTGACGAACTCCCTCTTCCAGGAGGCTGAGGCAGAGGGATAGTGTGGGAGAGTCATTCAGAAGGTGGAACATGAGGTCGTGTCCTGGGGGCTTATGGGCCGGAACCTGCTCACCCTGCAACTCCACGGTCTCCTGCAGGAAGTCAGCTGGCTGAGGCTCGTAGTCGCGTAACAGCTTGTGAAACACCTCCAAGACCGCATCTGCCACCTCCCACTGGAGACACAGAGAACCAGGAATTTGGAACAAGGGATTTAAAACAAGGTGCTGTGCTGTATGGTGGTGGTCATGCCCAGTTCACAGTACCTTCTCAGCTAGGCGTCGGTAAGCTCGTGTTGGAAAAGGAAGGAAAACAGAGTCTCTCAGGAAAGTGAGGTAGGGCTGGAATCCTGGTGCACGCAGCCCCGCCCCGAGGTTAACAGGAAGTGCACTCTCCACCAGAGTGCTGATCAATTGACAGAAGGCCCGGGTCAGAGGGTACTCCTCACAACTCGACTCAATCTCGTTCAGCTCCATCTGCAGAGGACGACACACATTTTACCACTATAGAATTCAGGACAAGCTCATAAATGTATAGAAATGTCAGATTTCAGAACTTCTATCCATTTAAAAGGTAGTCACAAAGAACACATGGCAAACATGAAGTTCATCAATTAGTTCATTGTGCCATTGTATTATAATCACTAATCTTGGTTTTATGTTCAGCTAATCAGCTTTAGTTGCCTGTGCAAAGGAAATGGCCTGCTTAGACCAGCGTCAGCTCACCTCTATGCCTGCAGCTTGTCTCTGTCCAGGGGCTTTTACTGTCTGCAGGATCTGACAGAAACAGGACATTCTGAAGCATTATCACTCATAAACTGTATACCAAGTTCATGGCCACATTGAACAAATTCATTAAATCGAGCTTCTTTGTAAATTACTAACAAAGTGGCCCAGAATATAAAGTGTATTAGTATGCAGTATGTATGTGCACTTACCTGTGTGTACTCGAGAGACTGCCAGAGGGATGCAGCGATCTCCGGAGACTTGCTGAAGGCAGCGAGGGCGTGCAGGAGATGGGCTTTCAGTACCGGCTGCACGCTGCACTGAAGTAAACCCAGCATAACCACCACAGGGGTCCACTGAGGGTGCTCACATAGAGCTAGACGTGCATTCTCACACTGCAACACATAACCAAACACACACACTGTGGCTCTTGTGTGTACATTCACTTCAAATATGCAAATATATGCGTAATTAACTTCAGAGGATTGATTATATAATTATTGACTATATAATTATAGGTGCTAATTATAGATATACATTTATATAGATTTCAGCTACAGTAATGTTTAGGTCAGGGGTCACAAGTATGCTAAAGTGTGTGAGCGTGCATGTGTGTGTGTTACCCAGGTGGTGATGGTGGTGAGCAGCTGGAGAAAACCAGTGAGGCCCTCCAGCTCTCTCTGTGTGATGCCCCTGATGGGTGGATGGCGATACTGGGTGAAGTCTGCACTGGGAACGTCTCGTCTCAGGCTCTCGTGATACAGCATGAGAGAATGGAACAAGTGCTCCCATGACACCGGGCATCCTGATACACCACCCTGCAATTTCTCTCCTGAAAAACACACACGTGTTACTTTGAACACTTTCACATTGAAGGCACAGACACAGCCCTAAATAAAGAGTCCAGAGCTCTCATCTTACCATGCAAACAGACCAGCCAACACCCCAGATGCAGCTAATGTTAAGTCACTTCCACTAAGGGAATGTCTGCAAAGTGTCATTTTATCATTGTCACTAAGGGAGTGTCTGTAAAGTGTCAGTTTATCATTTCCACTAAGGGAGTGTCGGTAAGTGTCAGTTTATCATTTCCACTAAGGGAGTGTCTGTAAAGTGTAAGTGAGTGTCTATAAAGTGTAAGGGAGTGTCTGTAAAGTGTAAGCTTATCACTTCTGCAAAGGGAGTGTCTGAAAAGTGTAAGTATCATTTTCACTAAGGGAGTGTCTGTAAAGTGTAAGTGAGTGTCTATAAAGTGTAAGGGAGTGTCTGTAAAGTGTAAGGGAGTGTCTGTAAAGTGTAAGGGAGTGTCTGTAAAGTGTAAGGGAGTGTCTGTAAAGTGTCAGTTTATCAATTCTGCGAAGGGAGCATCTGTAAAGTGTAAGTATCATTTTCACTAAGGGAGTGTCTATATAGTGTCATTATCATTCTTTTTTTCTCTCTCAAAAAAAATCTGAATTAAAAATTGGAATCACAACGGAGATTTGATAAGAACCGGACTCAATAAGCATAATCAGAAGTGATAAAAATGAAACGCTACCCAATCTTACTTCGAAGTAAACTCTTAGTCCACTTTCTAGAAATACTGAGATATAAACCGTGTATCATGATCTAGCCAAAAACTACCGAGATAAGATTCTTGGTCCACATTGCCCAGGCCTACTTCATGCACATTATGGAACTGCAGTGAGGTTTACCATGTGGAGCTCCGTTGGACTTGAGCAGACTGAAGCAGTAGTGAGAACACTGTGGCCCGTTGGCAAGCCCCTTCAACATACGCAAGTAGGGGATATACAAAGTGGCAGGCAGCAGGTCCCCCATCTGGCGTACAAACTTAGAGAGAACCACCTGTGCAACACACACATATTCAGTGCACTTATCTCAAGCTCAAATCTACACCATCACAAACGAAACAGAAAACTGGATACACACATTCAGGTGCACACACACCTGTTTGTGAGGAGGCCTCTGTAGGGCCACACCTAGAAATGATCCTGTAAGGGATGTGTGCTGCAAGGATTCTGATGGACACCAGAACTCAACACCTAGCTCCAACCCAAACGAGTCTTTACTGTAGAACTCGCCAATCTGGCAAATGCACAAACACACACTCTTTCATTTAGGCAACACAACACAGTAAACATCATACATCACAAACAGCAAACACAGTACGAGTCATCATACCAGTATCATGAGGTGCTCCAGGTCTTTCCGCAGAGAAGACGGAGGCTCACTGCCCATCTGCATTGCCATGTGGATCAGTCGAGAATCTTCATCAGCACGGTTACGCAACTGCTTCACCTAAACACAGCCAGTTTACACATTATCTATACACACACACGTTTAATGAGAGTACAATTAACACAAACTAACACAATTAACTAAAGATATAAATCTTTCACTCCTGTGCATACCTTCATGGGCATGAGCGCTAGGAAGTCAGTGATAAGGGCGTGAAGTCGGCGAGTGTAGAACTCCTCCTGGGAGAAGGCTTCACTTGCCAGAACGCCCTCCGTCAGGAAGAGGAAGACTCCTCCCAAAACTGCCTGATCAGCCAGTGCTTCATCTGCTTCAGTGAACTCTACAAGGGCTGAGGAGGTTGCTACAATAAACAATACTGGAAGAGATAAATAAAAGACTCTCCGAGTGCACTTCTAGCTGTGAAACATACCTGCACCCTGAGGGAGCTGGGATAGTGCTCGGAGGGAGAGAGCCCACGCCAGCCTCACAAGCGCCTGCAACCCGGGCAGCTTCCACGCCCCATCCTCCACCACCCGATTGTGCACCACAAACACATACTGCTTGTCTGTCACAAGAGGTAGGGCCTGGAGCAAGTCTAACACACACACACACACATACACACACAGAAATAATCAAGGGCTTTCACACTTTTTGCCGATCACATGCAGATTTCACACAATGTCAGGTCCCAAGCCTCTAGTCAAGTTTCAAAGGTTTCACAGAACACATAACGCATGTATACCGTCTCTGTCTTCAGTGCCTTGCTCCAGAAAACTGACGTCGAAGCAGTAGAGCAATGCCATGACCAAGGCAAGGTTCACACTATCCAATGAGCCGTCAGCTTCAGCCGTCACCGTCTCTAGATAGCCGATAAGAGCGAGTGTATCATCTTTACTTAGGGGTGACTGACAAGTCCATGCAAACAGACACTCAGCCAGAGACTGGCGACACTCTTTGATGAGATCAGACACCTGCAAAGAGAAAAGATGCTATGTTTCCACTCTTAAACATTTAAGTATAACAGCTTTCTATGATAATCAAAATGTAAGAAAAAAAAAAAAAAAGTAGGACATCTGAGAAAATGTGAGGAAAAGCATTAAGGTTCTCACCTCTTTCCTGTGTTTCTCACTGCCAAGGCCTCGCTCTTTTTGCAGCTTCTCAAACTCGCGCGTTACGCTGATTTCCGACACAAGGTTTAGAATTTGCTTGGTCAAACCCTGATTCATCAGCTCATCTGTGAAGCGCGTGGTCAGATTAACCAAATCCGCACTATGAGAGAGATTGAGAAAGGCCAGAGATATAAAGATGTTTTAAAGTTTCAATTTCATGAACATCAGGTTTAAAAAAACATAAAAGACACCATACCTAAGGTCAAGAGTGAACGTTTTGCCATGGCGTGACTGGATGAGCGAGCGGAGAGAGTTGGCTATGCAGCGTTTGCCATCCCAGTAGAGCAGAACAGCCACCAGGCCCCTCGTCAGTCCAGGAAAATGAGGCTGCTGATGCTCTCCTTCAAAAATAGAGCAGTGATGCTCAGAACACCCACCACACAAGCTGTCAATCATGCAGCATACATATAGACTCCTTTTGATTATATACTATGCCTGTAATTACAGCCGGTGACTTCTAAGCAACAACTGCCTGTGTGTGTGTGTGTGTGTCTGGGTTTACCAGCAAGCAGCAGCTCTAGTGCAGCAAGCTCTCCCAGGTCAAAAAGGTCACTCAGGATGAAAGCCTCTGTGAGGAGCTGCTCAGGGAGAAGCCGTGCACCTTGTTGGCCTTGAATAGAAATCCCCTCTGTGCTGGCTTTGCTCACCTTCTGTCTCTGCTCTGAGCTCTTTGGCTATGTAGAGAAACACACAGCGCATTACTAAGGAGGAATGAACCTGTTAGAGCGTCACTACATTTGCATTTATTTGAAAACAACAGATCTTCATAACTCATCATGACTGAAGTTCATGAATACATTAATAACATTTCTGAACTGTACTATTACATTAACTTCATGTCGAATTCATTTAGAAACAACTCTAATAGTATGTTTATTAAGAACTTACACTAATAGTGTAACTTTAATATCATAATAATTAAGGAATCATAACCATAATGTAATAAACGCAAGTTTATTAAATTATCAAACTACTCATCATTCCTAATAATCTATAACATGTCGCATTTTATTCTACATTTTAATCACCACATTTTGATTTATGTCACTTTGTAAAATGCAATTTGTATCCGAGTCGTGGAACGATCAAAAGAAACCGTAATTCTGTTATCACGCCCATTACAGCAGCTATAAACAGTCAAAACCTTTTTTCTGTCTTTGCTTTCTGCAGATAAACGTGACTCACGACTTAACCAGAACAGGTCTGCTGGGTTGTAAGGCTCAGCAGTACCTCTGTAATACTCACTGGGTTTTTGAACAGGGACAGAAAGTAGGGTTTGTGTTTCTTTAACTGCACATCCAGCAGATGAACGCTCTCAGGCTGTTTCCTCCACACCGCCCCTTCCACCGTCTCCCATAATTCTTTCAGAGGCCCCCACAGACTGGCTCCTTCAAAAGAATGAAATATATTAACGCTTACTGAAACTTAAACACTTTGTGAAATCACGACCTGCGTGTTCTCAGGCTAGATAACACACACTGACTTAAAAGCAGCATCGGATCGGATCAGAAAACGCACCAGGAGCAAACGCTCAAGATTAGGAGCCGTGAGTCTCAGAGTGGTGACAAAGAAGCAGCATCGTCCCGAACGGATCACGTTTAGATCGTGTTTGAGGGTTTCCGTGACAGTTAGGTTGGAGTTGCTCTAAGATGTCCTGTGTTAGATAACATCCAGCTAATACAGAGAGTTTGCCTTACGTTAGCATTAAGTTCCCTTTTAGATATTTTTGAGGAACTACTGCATAC
>JANCOA010000040.1:22830459-22845440 GCA_024363135.1 Leptodoras oyakawai
TCCTGTATAGTGCAATGGGGACTGACTGGGCAAAAGGTGTAGTTAAGACCAACACACATCCATCCGTCAATCCATGCACCTCAGCCATCCATCTGTCCACCCACCCATCAATTCTTTCATCCATCCATCCATCTTTCTATCCATACACCAACCCATCCATTCATTTATCTATCCATCCATCTATCCATACACCGACCCATCCATTCATTCATCTATCCATCCATCTATCCATATACTGACCCATCCATTCGTTCATCTACCCATCCATTTATCCTTACACCTACCCATCCATTCATTCACCCATCCATCCATCCTTCCTCTCTGCACACCACTGCACTGTGGGCCAGTTAAGCATTCATCACCACACTGACAAATTATTAACCACAATAATTTAGTCAAACCCCTGAGGAGACGAGACTTCCCTGGTGTGTCCCGATAAAAAGATTTGATTCATGATTCATGTTGCAGGTATAGTATTTTATTACAATTGACTATCATGCACACAGACAAATCAAGCTCTAATACACTCAAATGACAAATAATTCTGAAACATGAATCTAGGTATGCAGGTTGAGGCCCACTTAACCCACGTTAGGCAGGCAGCAGATTTTAATTGCTATAACTCAGTATGCTCTAATAACTCGCTTAGCAAGAGCACAGTTTAGACTCCTGATCATCCATACTGACATGATCTTCAAATGTAAGTCCATGTCAAATAAGCTACATTCACAAAATGGAGGATTTGACTAGCTTAGCCTTACAGCAAAGCCTGTGCTTTTCTACTCTCTCTCACTGAAGAGCTTCTTCTCCAGCTAAACTGAGTGGCGCTGCGTGCGGGTTATGAGTAAGAGCAAAGCACTTGGGCACAGAACGCAGTGTCAAGTGCAGTCTATTTTCAGTGCTTGCTGCTCTGCCATCCTTGAATATCAGGTCAGAGCAGTATTGTCATTAAAATAAGCTGGGTCTTCTGGGAGCCTTTGCAGGTTGTAAATGTCTAACCTGGAAAAGACATCCTTAGATAAAAGTGAAGAGGATGCAGCAAGAAGTTCACATCACTCGAAGAAACAAGGAACGTCTACAAAAACAAATTTTAAAATGTTGCTTGGAATTTTGAGTCTCTGGGGATGTTTTGGCTGAATGCACAAGAGAAAGACATATCTGGTACTTATAGGACTCGGTGTAAGTGATGAATAATACATGTGAATGACCGCAGGGCATCCACTGACCCAGCTGTCAAAGCCCAAGGAGATATTCCTGCGTGGGGCAAACGTTAAGACCAAAATAAGAATTCAAGACCACATCCTGTATTGTATTATAGAATAATAGTTGTCTCAATGCCTATTGAAAAAATACACACTTCAAAATACAGTCTCTAAGGGCTCTGCATTGAGGTCTGGATTGCATTGAATGTAATCTCAAATTGGAATGGACTGGAAATGGCCAGGTGACTCAACCGACTGTCCAATTGTGGAGCCATTACATTAAAGTGAGTCAAAATTGCTGTCTGTACAATTATTTTGAGCCACTTCCTAGAAAACAAGGAAGTTCACTTGGAACAGTTTTAGAGCCTGAGGACATTTTAACGAATTACTTTCCGTTCCAGCACTCTGCCTAGTTTCCAGAGGTATCAAGTGCTACTAGATACAAATGTACGTGAAAAATTAAAAGCACACATGCAAGAGCACATGCCAGGATTCAGATGGCAACAGAATATGGAAAATCGACAGATGAGGTAATAAATGTGTTAAGCTCACGAGATATAAAATACGATTATGTTGTACATCCCTGTGGATTGTCAGCTTTAAAAATGTTCTTGTATTTCTTATAATGATAAACCCTGAAGGCCTAAATGAGCTCAGAGCAGGCGATTGGATGGACACATACAGGACATGAACTATAAAGATGTAGCTCCAATAGGAAAACTATCTGAATGCTGGTTAACCAGCAAATTCTCTCATCTAAGAAGATCCAACTGCAGAAATGGCCTGTATAAGAAGTGCACATCCAACAGCCACAAAAAGGCAGACCATTCATTATACAAAAGAGTGACTCCAAAAAAAGCTACATATGGGGAACTGCTGGAAGCTGAGGATACAAGCATGGGGAACAAATCTGCATCTCCAAATGGGCTTCTGTATGGGAGAGTCCCGCATAGTTATGGCTGAAACCAAACCCGGCTACAGTTTTGCCCTGCGGTGTGGGCGCAGCACGGTTCAACCAAAGACTGCAGCGTTCACCTCAGACCACAAAAGGGGGCTTTATTGTGGTGAGACAGTCAGAACCCATGGCAAACACTCGTCCACGTCACCTCAGAAAGCAGATCCAGGGGCCAGAGGGGCAAAGGCGGAAACCTTGGGGGATCTTTTACTACATTGCACTGAATGGCTAACATAAATAAAATGTGAGACCACGCCTTTGACTCCAGTGATAACCAGTCAGGCCTAAAACAGTCAAAGACTGGAGAAGGCATTTTGCTGCCATCTCAATGACCACTGGGTTGTAAAGATCAGCTCCCCCACCCACTCAGTGCACTGGCCCCAGACGTCCTCTAAAAGTAGTCTTTCTGAAAGGATGACCCCTTGCTATTGATTATACAGGAGCTACGCACCCTGCCCCCTTTAAGGTTCAAAAGGCCAAGGTAGGAGGAAGGGATGGGGGTTAAAGGTGACTGGGGACGTAGATTAATCTCCTCTCCAACATCAGAGTGTGGTTTGATGGCAAATCATAGTCTGGACTAGGCTGTACAGGATAATCTAAGCTTCTTGGCAAACAGACCAAACCACTGCACAAAGACCCAAAACTTTCATCTTATGGATGTTTCAGTTCAGCCCCTATTCTAGCCTTCTGGCTTCAAATATCAAATAGAGGTCTTATAATGTTCTCTATAGCTGTAGAGCACAGTAGGTTCCAGAGAAAAAAACTTTTATTATGATACTTGGAGCAGGTTCCTGGAAAATAAATTACCGTATGTGCAAACAGATTCACCATGCACTGTGACCTTAGTTTGTACACTTGTATATGACCACATCTACATCAAAAACTTCATATTAGAACAAATGGCACCTAAAGCCTGTAACAGGTTTCAAAAGGCGGATTTTTGAGTGCAAGTGTTGTTATGTGACTAGAAGAACGACATATTAGTAAGAAAACCTTGCACATGTGTTGTGGTCAGGGCCTGTGGACGAGAAACTGTGCAGGTGCTGCTTCACTTCAGCCATCTCTGGATGCTTCGCCTCTGTTCCTAAACAACCGTGCGTAATCGGCACATGTTGCCTAGGAAACATACACTCAACAATCAGCACAACCTGCTTATCGTGAACACAGCTGGGAGAGGGGTGAGAGCGTGTTTACAAACCCTAATGAAGCAACGATTCTGTGTTGTCTTGTCTCCTCGCTGCTTCTCACTGCTCACACTCAAGGACGAATCAGCATACGGGTTATCAAAAGCTTATTTATATCAAACAGCGAGTACAGTCTTGCACACGTCATATGATTATAGTGCGAGTGACTGAATCATTTGGAGAATCTGAAACAGCTCTTCTGTAGACTTTGACTGTCACACTTACTTCTTTATTTGCATGGAAAACCCAGCAACCTTTATTATGTTTTTGTCTGAAAAGTGGTCTGTTATGTAATGTGTTGCTTTTGTTACTGATATACACAACATCTTTGTGCACATTTTTTGTTAAAATCGTTTTGCACTGACTTGTACACAAGTTAAAAACAATAGAGGGCCTAAGACTTTTGCACAGTGCTGTACATGAAGATTTAGGCATACAGTTTGCACTGTGTTATATCAGTGATTATCAGCTACATCAACCCCAGCTCCAGTGTCAAACTAACAGAGCAAACTTGGCTTGTTAAGTATTTCTGAGGTAAGCGGAAAATGTTTACGCAAACTTTTCCTTTAGTTAAATCCAAAAGCTGTACCATTTGTGCCTGAAGACAATGGATGGTGTCAGTGTCCTGCAATCATGCCACGTCACTGACCCTCATTGTGTGGCGTGGGGATGGTATGTGGGGAAGGGAAGCGTTGTTAATAGGCTGGGGTGAAAAGCTCAGCATGCGCTGAAAGGCCAGTCAGGAGCTCGGCTTAGTCTATCAAACACTAGAGAGTGAGAGTGGCCACAGATGGTGCCGTCAATAACCTTCACGCCCTCCACCATGCCATCAAGCGGGAACACACACACACACACACACAAACACACTCACTGACCACTTGATTGTGGCACAAGAACTAAGAGGAAACAGCAGATGGCAGGTGTGTGTGCCAGTAAAACATCATGACCTGAACTATGTAAAGGATGAAGTGTAGGAATTGTTTAGAGAGCCCGAGGATCACTCAGGAGCTGCCAGCAAATGATGAAGACAGCTGTCAAATAGTGACGTCAGCCTAATTGCTTCTAATTGAGTTACTGAGAACTGGTGTATTCGGAGCTCAGCCTGAGCTTCGGTTTTATCAGCCGCCAAATAAGCAAATCACATTCAGCGTTCTGCATGCGCTATGACATCATGCTTCTCAATCTTCTCGTATGTGGGCTCTTACGATTAAGCAATTAAAAATCGGTTAAAACCAGTCTCCATGTCTGTTCTGTTCCATGCTTTTAAATCGGTTAAGATTGAAAAATCCTCCAGCGTGGGGCCAGGTTTAAACCGTCATTGACGTTTACCCAGTGCCTTGCAGTTAGCCTGCATTTCACAGGTCCCAGAGCTGCCATAAAAGGCAGTATGTAATCAAAGAATGAGTCCAAAACCGCAGCGTATTCTCCTGCTCCTACGAGATCCTCGCAGATGGTGCAATGAAGACTTTATAAGACTGAAATATGAGTTACACTGATTTTAAGTAATGATGTGAACCCTGCTGTCTCAGCTGTATGACCCTGTCAAGTACTGAAGAAACCAGTGTTAGCCCAATGACTAATGCTAACAAAGGAAAGCCTAAATGACCCGTTACACTGCAGCTAGTCATATCCTATGGCATATTTAGACACTAGTGTCATATGTTAAAGTGGTTTGCAACAAAACATTCTTTAAAAGATCCACACATGAGGTCATTCTGAAGATCCTGTCTAAGACCTCTAGTGCAGCAATTAAATTCTGCAGATAAACAAAGACCGCATGCATATATTAATGCAGAAAGCAAAGCTACCCGAGGTGAACTGAAGCCCACCTAGAGCAGCATTTAGAACTGCAAGCGTCTTATTGGAAAGCAGTGTGGAAAGCCAGGGAGTCGTGGCCTTCAGTCACAAATGAAATGGCATCATACTAATGGCCTGGCCAAGAGAAAACAAGAATATAAAACACTTCAGTTATGAGGTCCAGAGACTACATGATCACTTGGGGTGCGTTTCTACCTGTAGTTCGGTTTCCTTGGTCTGGACCAAAATGATTGATGCAAATGATGCATTGTTACATTTTGGTCCTGGTGTTCTTAGCGTTCACACTCACAAATTTACAATCGAACCACAATAAGTAAAAAATAACTGGAACCACAGCAAGAGGTTGTAAAATGGACAAATATGCCAAAAAATCCTCAACTGCACATACCAAAGAAGGTACGCTGCAATGCACTCAGTTCTCTCGTGTCGCATTTTGTCACATCTTCTACCATCATGTCCTCCGTTTGGTTCCTTTAGATACCCTTGGTTCGTATTCTGTTCACACTTCAAATGAACCAATCGCACTAGGGCTCGTTTTAATCGAACCAAAGCTGACACGTCTAAACACACCCTTATTCTTCTTCTGCACCTGCTCTAGATTAGGATCAATGAGCTATACAGAATGTGAGCTCATCCTTTCCAATGGTCGAAGACTCGATGCTGGTCTTCTATGAGATGTAAATAATGTGTTACAGCATACCCTATATTTTGGAAGAACTTTAGGGGTTTAGCTTTCTCCTCCTGCCAGTGTTGCAGTACAAGAGGCACTTTGTTTGCACATCTCATGTACCAAGCTTTAGTTAACAGACTGAAAATGCTATATAATGCATATTTTGTAAATAAAGGTATGTTTAGATACAATTTCCCATTTTCCCTATGCATGGCATCTTTTGGGACACCATGTATTAGGTGCAGACCTGCAGGTCTGAAGCTTGCGATCTGTTGCGTCAGCCCCCCTGACACTTTCAATAGCCAACAGTAAGCAGTGACAAGGACACCGACTTGTAATACAGACCGTTTATCCTCCCTATTGTAGTCATGTACGGGACTTCGTGGGACTGATATTGGCTGTGCTGATGAGGCAGGCTGTATAGATGTTTTCTGACAGCCCAATGATCCAAAGTGAAATCCTCAAGAAACCTGTCCCACCTGAATGACCTTTAGCACCTTGGAGGTCACTGAACACCAGCAGGTAAAACTTCTCATCTCAACATCATCATCTCAACATGCTAAGTTCGCTGTTCTCTCCTTACAGTAAATGTCTAACAAAAATTCAATTTCCTTTTTAAAGTGGCTCATCAGAGCAATGGGTATGGGTGTGCTGATCTACTGGGCAACATGACCACTGGGTATATCCTGCTGCTGGAAATCTCAGTTATAAATTCTTGGTTCTTAGTTCTGGGAAAGCCTATATAACCAACAGGAATGGCCTGAGATATGTGAGGCAACAGTGAGCACATATGTTCCTGTTCGATATCTAGAGGCACCCTGATAAAACCGGGACGTTCGACTCGGACAACACGTCCAACGTGCAACGGCAACACCAAACAGAACGAGAGAAACAGCAATCATCTTGAGCTTATGGTATCAGATTATGGTAACAATGCCAACAGGCTGGGATCCAAACGCCATGACTCTGGTCATGACTGGCCGGACTTAAGCAGATAAAGATGCATTCCAATCATCACCTTGGCTGCCCCCAAGTTGTTGGATCACTGTTATCATACTTATTACCCCACCGTTACTGGCACACACACACACACACACACACACACACACACAATCACATCAGCATACTTCAACAACAACCAGATGGTGACACCAAGTAAACAAACTGCAACAAGGATACTGGACCCAAGTAAGAGGTTACACTGAAGAACCAGAAAAACTGGTATTGCAGTTAATACTTGGTAGGTCCCCCATGGGATCTTGGAGGGAAGGTTGCACAGTCCTCACAATGATGTTTGTTGAGGCCCCAGCATTGAATTCTGATGTTACTTAAGGCAGTGTTGAACGTCTATCATCTTGCCAGCTGACTCTGATCACATTCGCCTCTTTTTACGGCCACGCTGCGGTCATAAGTTTGAGGTTTTGCTAGAATTCTTCTAGTCATGGTACACCCTTGAAATGCTCATACGTGAAAATCCAAGCTTTGCTTCTACCTCTGAAACGCTATGACCCATCTCACGTCGTTGAAAAATCACAAAATCGTGATAACTTGTCGTTCTCATGGCAGAAACAGGCCTAGACTTTTCCATAAATGTCTATGGCTTTATATATACGCTGGCGGATGCAAGCAATAACATGCATATGTTATTGCCATGCTCTGTATTTTGCAGTTTTCCAGTTTTTCTGGAGCTTCAGTGTATTTACAATGCAAAGACAACCGCACCAAAATGTTCGAAAAAAAAAAAGTGTGTGATGCAAAGGATATACAAATTGTTAATTATTCAAGCACAATCAAAATAAGCACAGAGCTTCTTTTAGAACTTAAACAACCCTTAATCCTCAAAACAAAGCTAAATTCAAACATGCCCTGAAATGCTGCTAGCTTGGCATACCTTGTGTTCAAGCCACGAGTCAGTGTGTAAATTAAATTGTTTTATGATTAACATTAATGCCCACTTACAGTCTTTTACACCACATCGCAGCTGAATTCTCAAATCTGATTTATCTCAAATCTGATTGGTCGGAATCTGATCAGTCTTGAATCTGATTGGTTTTTATTTTGTTTCTGCATAATAACTGTATCACTGCTTGTAACAGCTAGCAGGTTTTCTGCCACAGAAGACAAAAGACAAATGATCTTGCACCTTCTGTAACATGATCTACTTTTTTAATGTCTATCTTTAAGAGAGAGAGAAAGCGTGACGCTGGTTATGGATTGACTGTTTATAGCTACGACAATGCAAGTAAATAGTAACTAGCTTGTCTTAGAGATGCTCCACAACATTAAATACAACTACAAAGAGTACATAAAAAAAAAAAAGTACAACCAAGTACAAATCATTAATAAATAAAAAATATTAAGCTAAGAGAAGTAAAACAGTTCCAGATGTACTGTTATTGGAAAACAGGTCGTTGTTGGTTATTTTCTGGTAACAGAACTCTTTTAATGCTTTATCCTTCACACATTACCTTAACAGAGGCTGTTGTGGCTTTTACTGCCTATTCATCACATTTGTATAAAGGGCAGTTAGCAGGGAAAACATTCCTAAGGTTCATTACAGTAGTTTTTTCCCCCAAGAGTTGTGCAGTAAGGCATGCTGATCTAAGTGGTGCCATTACAGCAGTGTGGCTGGCCGTGCATCTCTAATGAGCTGCTGTGTGAATAACTGTGCTTGACTGCTTATTAAAGCCTTAGTCATCCCTGGCACATTCCTGCCATATGACTGCTGAGTAACACCAACTCATAACTAACTGTACATCTCTCTTCCCTCTTTCCTTCCACTCTCTCTATAGAAACATGAATAATAAATGTGTCATCTGTGGTTTAAGGCCAAATCCCTACAGTTACTCCATGCCAGCAGCTGTTTCTTTCCCTGGCTACAGGAAGAACCAGGCAGAGAGGTACAAAGGAAGGCAGATTGGCAGTTTAAAAAATCCCTGGCAAATACACAGGGTTGTGGTAAACCTGCAGGAAAGGATTTTACTAAATCAGAGCAGCACACTTGATGATGATGATGATGATGATGATGATGATGATGAGAAAGATCAAAAAGACTTTAAAACAGAGAGCCATGGATCACTTGGGAACCTTTAGGACAGCGGTTCTCAAACTGGGGGCCAGGGCCCCCCAGGGGGCCGCAAGAGGGCACTAGGGGGGCCGCAGAAAAGTGCCCTCTTTTTGGGCCAGCATTGGTAATGAATACAAGGAACTAACACTTCAGCCCATGAGGGTACTGTTGCCCAACAACATATCTTTGCGAGACATCTTTCTCAACCATGATGACAATAAAGACAAAGTACAGAGCTCGACTTGATGTGGAGGATGACTTGAGAGTTTGTTTGTCTCCAATTACACCAAGGATTGAAAAACTGTGCAGTGAAAGACATTAACATCCATCTCACTGAGCTAGGGCATTTTTTATTTAATTATCGTTTTATTTTTGGGCCGGGGGGGACACAGTGACACTTACCATCCACAAAGGGGGCCCCACATTAAAAAAGTTTGAGAACCGTTGCTGTAGGGGACCTACCAAGTATTAACTGGCATACCAGTTTTTCTGGTACTTCAATGTACATTGCTGTTTAAAAACCTAGAAAAGGCCAAATAAATACAGCATGCTCGACGATTCAATCTTTTGTCACTAAAGCATGTTTAATAAGATGTATATACGTCATTATGCATTAGTACTAACCAGGCCCTGTGCTAAATCAACCTGCTTGATTTGTAAATCAAGTTAGAAATGATACAGCTCCATTTTTCTTTTAAATCATTAAATCAACTGATTATAGTTATGCCTATAGTTATGTTCCTTAATCAGGGCATGTCTGTCAATAGAACATTTAGTGTGTGATGTATTTATAACCTGCTTTGTCTCTGTCTGTTACAGATCTGAGATGGGGATTCTGTTCCCACTCCCTAGCTATGACCGCCTTATTGGAGAAGAAGCTTCATGATATCTCTGAGAATGTTCCAGAAATGCGAGAGGCTCGTGTTGGAAGTAAATAAAGCGATGAGACCAAAGCCATCTGCAGGGGCTGAAGTCCAGTATGTGGAGTCTGAATAAATTAGGCCTGGGTTTGAGCAGACAGATGTATAATGGTGTCCTGTTCAAATGGCCATAATAAACAGATCTAGCCACTAAAGTCCACGGTGAAATACTGTACTGTATCTTGCTATATTGGGAAAGGAGGCAAATATTCCCTGAAAACTAAAAAAGTGATGGGCAATGGTGCTGTTATTATTGGATTATTGAAACTTTGGGCGTACACTACTGCCTAGAGTATTGACGAGAATGAATTCTCAGAATGAATTAATGAGCTTTTTTTTTCTTCCTTTCTTCTTACAGATATTTTATTTCACTTTATCACATTTGTTATATAATATAGTCCTAATGGGGCTATGCTCATTTTTAATTCCTTTTATAATTATTATTATTATTATTATGACCCCCATTGAACCCTCCCTGAATCCTCCATATTGTCTGCTTATTGCCTTATGATATTAATATAATATTGCATTATATCCAAAAATGACGAGCTTGATGTACCCTTAATGTTTTACCCTTAAATGAGATGAATAATCTGTCCATCTGTAACATGTTTTAAAGGTCAGGCTGCTATAATCTAAAAACATATCCATCCATTTCATCACTGGAGAGGCTGCATCGGCAGCGCTCCGTCCCTTAGAAATCCGCCGGGAAGGTTCTAGTGTGTATTTCACGTTTTACGTGCCCATGCCACTGTTTCTACTCTCTATGCAAGTCAGACAGGTCTTAAAAAAATGTTCTCTGTTGCTCTCCTACAGTGCAAACATAACATATCCTCTTCATCCTTCATGTTCACTCATCATTCATAATCCAGAGTTTCAAATTTTCTCTGGAATTGTACTATAATGCTTTAGAACAAAAGATTTATTTTACTCCAGAGACTTTAGACCCAGACTAATAGTGAGTAAGATGTGAAGCTTTCTGGAATAGAACATTGTACAGTCCCACTTGTGCTCTGTGTGACTTCCTTGAACATCCTTGTAGTTAAGAGTTAATTCCCCCAGATATTTCCATTTTAGAAAAAAGTTGCCTTGAATTAATAAAGAGAAAATGAATAGATGATCCTGAGAGAGATCTACTTTATCATTTAAAAGTGAGACGCATATTTAAATGCGCATGTATTTCGCAAATAAAGCCTAACATATTAAAGGGTCTTTGGACTGTAACTAGAGTTTTCTCAGTGGAAAGACGTGCGAGTGCGTCTGGAGAAACATGAGAACTGTGAGCACTGTTGAATGTGTTAGTGTTAGAAACGTTACTCTGATCTTTTCAGTAGAAGCGATGCTGAAGAATACACTGATCCTTAATTCATGATCATTTACACCACTGGTTCTGTACCTTTATGATGCCCTTTCAAGATTAAGAAGAAATGTTCAATATTGAGACTATATGAATATAAATATACAGGTGCAATAAAGTTGTGATTTTTCTTTTGTGAAAAAAAAAAATCTGGAATTTCTTTTGGCCTGTTCCAGTTATTTTAAATGATGTGTGGAGGTTCTAGTTAGTTTGCCATCTTTGGGCTTATATAAGGTTGTTCAAGTAAATTAAAGATGTTGATAATAGTTGAATGTGTAATGTAACTGTTCAAATCAGGTTTATGCAAATTTACATATTACTGGTTACATTTCAAATGAGTTCGTGTCTACACTTAGTTGTAGAAATGCATAAATACAAGTTGTAATAAACATAATGGAAAATTGTCATCACGCTAGTCTCCAGCATTCATAAATCATAAAATGGATTAATGTCTCATATTCAATTCAGTAACCTTTCTTAGCCCTTGGCTTTGAGTGATCCTGATAGAACTGACTGACTCAGCGTATCAGCTACAAGAGGTTAAAATACAATTCACAGTTTTTCTAAAAGTATTTGTTAAATATAAGCTTCTATTATAATGTATGGGCCATAAATGACTCCCTACAAGTGTTCATAGGGTACAGCACTTTACAGCATCCAGGTTCCGAATCCTAATGCATAAGTGCATAAACTAGCCACCATGGCTGCCATAACTTTAAATGCTTGAGTTACAAGTCCAATGTTCCTACAACCCCAATTGTGTAAAACATAAATAAAAACCGAATGCGATGATTTGCAAATCCTTTTCAACCCATATTCAATTGAATATGCTACAAAGACAAGATATTTAATTTTCAAACACATGAACTTTATTGTTTTTTGCAAATATTCACTCATTTG
The DNA here is from genome assembly GCA_024363135.1 of Leptodoras oyakawai. NCBI lineage: Eukaryota > Metazoa > Chordata > Actinopteri > Siluriformes > Doradidae > Leptodoras > Leptodoras oyakawai. Next base: position 22,842,533 of record JANCOA010000040.1, read on the forward strand.
CCTGCAACACGTTCCAAAACAGTTGGGACAGAGGCATGTTTACCACTGTGTTACATCACCTTTCCTTTTAACAACACTTAAGCGTTTGGGGACTGAGGACACTAATTGGTGAAGCTTAGTAGGTGGGATTCTTTCCCATTCTTGCTTGATGTACAACTTCAGTTGCTCAACAGTGCGGGGTCTCTGTTGTCGTATTTTGCGCTTCATAATGCGTCACACATTTTCAATGGGAGACAGGTCTGGACTGCAGGCAGGCCAGTCTAGTACCCGCACTCTCTTACTACAAAGCCACGCTGTTGTAAGAATCTGCAGAATGTGGCTTGGCATTGTCTTGCTGAAATAAGCAGAGACGTCCCTAAAAAGACGTTGCTTGGATAGCAGCATATGTTGCTCCAAAACCTGTATGTACCTTTCAGCATTAATGGTTCCTTTACAGATACTATGGGCACCAACACACCCCCATACCATCAGAGATGCTGGCTTCTGAACTTTGAGCTGATAACAATCCGGACAGTCCTTTTCCTCTTTGTCCCCAAGGACACGACGTCCATGATTTCCAAAAACAATTTGAAATGTGGACTTGTCAGACAACAGGACACTTCTCTGGATTCTCTGAATCTTTTGATGATATTATGGGCTGTAGATGATGAAATCCCTACATTCCTTGCAATTGCATGTTGGTAAATGTTGTTCTTACTGTTGGACCATTTGCTCACGCAGTTATCCACAAAGTGGTGAACCTCACCCTATCCTTCCTTGTGAACGACTGAGCCTTTCGAGGATGACACTCACCTGTTTCCAATTCACAAATTAATGCCAAATATGTTGGCACAAGAAGTACAGTCCATCTTGAATAAATATACTTAAAACAGGAAGGAAGCTATTGAAAAGAATATTTCAGTCATTTGACCCTGCTGTGATCTTGACCCTGTTTGGATGTAAATAGTTTTTCTGCTTTTTACATACTTTACACTTATTTCTAACATATCACAATTTTGACAAGACAAAAGACAAGACAAAACATAATGCTTGGTCATGGAGGCATAAAATTGGGGACCACCCAAACCACCATCGCGGTTTGTAAGTCCTAAAGCACTGGCTCACATCTTGATGCAGCATGCAAGAGACATGTTATAACTACACAGCCCCAACCTTCTCCATTTCTCAGTTCAATATCTACAGCCAAGTCTCCACTGCAACATTGTCACTGTGAACATTTCTAATTGCCATAGTAACCTCAGCCACAGAGATCGAATCCAAAACTTTTTCTGGCACTGGTTACTGAAAAGAGGACATGTCTGCTGGGTTAAGGAATTCCTCAAATTGCTAGTTCATTACTCAGAAATACAGTATATTGCCAAAAGTATTTGCTCATCTACCATCTACATGCATGTGAACTTGAGTGACGTCTCATTATTAATCCATAGGGTTTAATATGATGGCCCACCCTTTGCAGCTATAACAACTTCAACTCTTCTGGGAAGGCTTTCCACAAGGTTTAGGAGTACGAGACTTGCAGTCTCCACTCTTATTCATCCCAAAGGTGTGGGTCAGTTTTTTTTCAAGTTCTTCCACACCAAACTCACTCATCTCTGTCTTTATAGAGCTTGCTTTGTGCACTGGTGGTCATGTTGGAACAGGAAGGGGCCATCCCCATTTATCGGATCATCAAGAACTTCAAGGAGAGAAGTTTAATTGCTTTGAAGAAGGCTTCAGGGTGTCTACAGCTACAGGATTCAGGTCACCACCAGTGCAGAACTTGTTCAGGAACGACACCAAGCTGGTGTGGGTGCATCTGCATGCACAGTGAGGCAAAGGCTTTTGGAGGATGACCTGGTGTAGTTAAGGGCAGTAAAGATGCCACTTCTCTCCCAAGAAAAACATAGAGGACAGACTGGCATTCTGCAAGAAATACAAGGACTGGACTGCAGAGGACTGGGGAAAAGTTATTTTCTCTGATGAAGACTGTTTGGGACATCTGGAAAAATGATTATCTGAAGAAGAAAAGGTGAGTGCTACCATGAGTACTGTATCATGCCAACAGTAAAGCATCCTGAGACCATTCATGTGTGGGGTTGCTTCTCATTCAAGGGAGTGGACTCACTCACAATTTTGCCTAAGAACACTGCCCTGTGAATGGTATCAAAGAATGGTATCCAAACATTCTCCAAGAGCATTTTCTCCCAACGATCTGGAAGCAATTTGATGAGGATCAATTCTTTTTCCAGCATGATGGAGCACCATGTCACAAGGCAAAAGTGATAACTACAGTATGTGGCTTGGTGAACTTGTGGCTCGGTGAACAAAGCATTGAAATTTTGTGTACATGGCCAGGAAACCTCCTAGATCTCAATCCCATTGGGAACCTGTGGTCAAACCTCAAAGTGTGGGCAGACAAATACACAGAAACTGTGATAAACTCCAAGCACTGATTAGGCAAGAATGTGTTGCCCTCAGTCAGGATTTGGCCCAGAATCTGATATGCAGCATGTCAGGGCAAATTGCAGAAGTCGTGAAATAGAAGGGCCTACATTGTAAATATTGAGTCTTTGCATAAACTTGATGCATTTGTCAATATACTGTAAGTTAGAACTTATGAAATGCTTATAATTGTACTTCTGTATATCATTCATCATATCATTCAGTATATCAGACATCAAACACTGAAGCAGCAAACATTTGTGTCAGTTTCAAAACTTGGCCAGGACTGTGCAACTCAATAACCACACAAGAGACATGAAACTAGCCCAGAAAAGTCAGTCAGTCATTATCTGTACCGCTTATTCCCAGTTACGGGGTCACGGGGCAGCCGGTGCCCAGCCGGCAATTTTGAGCGCAAGGGCAGGAACCAACCCTAGACAGGGCGCTAATCCATCGTAGGGCTCATACACACACACACATTCACACA
>JANCOA010000040.1:22990132-23001010 GCA_024363135.1 Leptodoras oyakawai
CCAGAAAAACTGGTATACCAGTTAACCAACTCTTCTGTGAACATGAATCATTTGGGTGAATCGATTCGCCTGGTTTATACAATGTTAGTAATGCAGCAATACATTTCACAATGAACACGGCAAGTTGGCATATAGTACACTGAAGTACCAGAAAAACTGGTATACCAGTTAACTGACTCTTCTGTGAACACGAATCATTTGGGTGAAACGAATCGCCTGGTTTATACAATGTTAGTAATGCAGCAATACATTTCACGATGGGCACGTCAAACAGATATTAGGGCAAGTTGGCATATAGTACACTGAAGTACCAGAAAAACTGGTATACCAGTTAACCAACTCTTCTGTGAACACAAATCATTTGGGTGAATCGATTCGCCTGGTTTAAACAATTTTGGTAATGCAGCAATACATTTCACGATGAACACGGCAAACCAATATTAGGGCAAGTTGGCATATAGTACACTGAAGTACCAGAAAAACTGGTATACCAGTTAACACTTGGTAGGTCCCTGACAGGATCTTGGATGGAATGTTGCACAGTCGCACTGTTGTTTGTAGGGCTCTGGGTACGCATTGAGCTTTGACCATTAGGATCAGGTAGGGATTATGTTTATAATGTAAGGAAAGTAAATGGAGCCCTGAATATTGATATAAGATATGAATAAGATATGTCAATGTCATTTAATGGACTGAATGGAATTAATTAATTAAAGATGCTGAAATAATCAGTTTGCTTACCTGTTCTCTGCTCCGGATACTGGCAGAAAACACTACCACTAACCCCAGCAGTGCCAGAGGCAAGTACATATAGTACACTGAAGTACCAGAAAAACTGTCCTCGCACTGTTGTTTGTAGGGCTCTGGGTACGCATTGAGCTTTGACCATTGGCATCAGGTAGGGAGGGGCTGGACTGTTTTTTTGGCTTTGAAGGCCAGCATCAGGGTTTTATATCTGATGCAAGCTGCTACAGGAAGCCAGTGAAGTGTTGAAGACAAGTCGAGCTGCAGCATTCTGGATCAGTTGCAGACCAGCTAGGAGGGAGTTGCCGTAGTCAAGTCTTGAGATGAAAATAGACTGAACAAGTGGCCTCCCTTGAGAGAAATGGACGAATTCTGTGAATGTTGTAAAGGAGAAATCCTCATGACCGGATCAGGTTAGCAACATGAGCTGAGAAAGAGCAACATGAGCTCATCATCTATAACCACCCCAAGGCTGCGTGCTTCTGAAGTAGGAGTGATCATGGTGTTCTCAAAGGAAATTAAGACATCACAATGAAGACCTGCAGCTCTCTGGATATAAAGTAGCTCTGTCTTGCTTGGATTAAGCTTGAGGTGGTGGGCTGGCATCCATGAAACAATGTCTCCTAGACAAGCTGAGATCTGAGCTGAAACCTGATTATCAGAAGGAGGAAAAGAAAGGATGAGCTGAGTATCATCGGCATAACAATGGTATGAGAAGCCACGTGAAGAGAGATCTCCCAGTGAGTGTGTATATAGTGAGACTGGAAGAGGACCCAGCACTGAGCCTTGTGGGACACCTGTGGAGAGTTTGCATGGAGTGGATGTTGTATTTTGCATAGGCTCTTGTACCTGTTTTTCTGGTACTTCAGTGTACATACAGGCTGTCTACTTAAAATTTGCATTAGGCATACATCTGATTTAAATGCTGTCTATCCACATACAGCAGGTGCAGATCAAGAGAAAGTACATTTGCTAAAACTAGATGCACTACATAGTGCATAATATGCAATGTTGTATGTAATGTAATATGCAATCAGTTGCAGTACCCTCTATGGACAAAATGTCACATAATTTGGTGTGTGTCTAATGAATGTGGTAGTGATGTTGGGTGTGCCATTTTATGAAGTTTGAACCTTTACATAACAAGATATTGGCTATTGAATGTGTTTCCTAGAGGCCACCTTGCAACAAAAGTTGCAAGCTAGCACAAAGGGCAATGTACATCCCATAGCACAAAGTTTCCAAGGTTCATGTGGACTGGTAAAGTACAAGTACATATTATCAACCAAACTGGTGAAAAAAAGGAACTTGATTAAGCGAGTAAAACCCTCAAGCCTGCTGCAATCTTGCTAAATCTCCCAGTCGATTTCTGTCTTGGAAAGAATGTGTAAACCTCTAAAATGACAAATACTCTTAAAAATATTTGGATTTAACCATAATATGAGTCATACTTTCTTTCAGGTTCTTTCTCTTTCGTCTTGCCTAAGTTTATAATACACTTTTTTTTTTTTTTTTATTAAACTCAGATTTTCAAGAACTCAAGACTTAGTAAGAGATCAACCAGTTCATATGTTTGGGTTCAGCTGGAAAAATGCTCTCCGCTGATTAGCACTTGAGACGGAGCTGCTGCGTCTGTAAAAGACATTTTATTTATAAATCTACAGGTTGGGGAACTGATGGATTATAGTATTGTATGACATGCTAGTTGCAGTGCCTCCTATGGACAGTATTGCATGAAATGTGGTGTGCGCTTACAGGGTGTTGCAGTGATGCAGGGTGTAGCATTTCATGACATAACAAAATATTGGATAGTGAAGTGTCAGATTTTTGCTTAGTTGGTGGTGCTACTCTACAAATGCATCATTAGGAGCTAGGGTAATGTGCTTCCTGGAGGCCAGTTTGCCTTAAAACAGTTTAGGCAAATCACTTTCTGAGCTATTAACTAAAATGTGCTTTGAGCCTACCCCTTTCAGGGGGTACTAACATGAAAGGAAAGACACACCTAGGGACATAAACTTAACATTCGTATCAGATACGTGGGGCTACAGCCGTACCAAGTCTCATATGGACAGGTGAAGTCGAAGTATATCTTTGACGAAATATTATTGAAGAAAAAAGAAAAAGAAACTTTAGTTGATCTATTGGCTAACTAACATTTAGTGTTATGAACTGAACCTCCCCCAGGTCGTACTATGTTCTATACAGTGAACTTGTTCACACCCTATTTAAGCTAGTAACAACAGTTCAGGTGTCATGGTGCTACAGCAAGTAGTGTTACCACCTTGATTTCCTTTGAGTTCTCTGGTTTATTCCTACCTTTCACAAACATGCCAGTAGGTGGACTGGATATGCCAACTGGGAATGAGTTTGCGAATGGTGGCCAGTGACGTCCTGGCATTTCATTCATGTTGTCCTCACTCCCCGTTTGCCCCCAGTGCTCCACTGGATCTACGACTCTGACCAGAGTCAGAGGTTACTGAAGATGAAAGAAAGTGATGTCAACACATTTTCAGGATTTCAGTCCTGGACTTTGTGTTGTCCTTTCACCCTATGACTCAAGACTTTGCTGGACTTGACTTAAGTAGCATACCATGGAATTTGGACTTGGATGTGAAACTGTAGTGGTTGGCATCTTGAAACACTCTTCATCCAAAATATCCAAAAAAATGTTTGTATGGGCAAAGCTTTCCTTCTGGGTTGAGACAAAATAGGCAACATTTATTTCCTTTAGTGGCAGATAATCAATCTAGCACTCATCTTCCTTCCTAAACAGTTCTGGTCTAGTCTGGTCTGGTAATCGATGACGATCTTCAGAACTTTGCGTGATTGAAATAGCACTCAGAACCTTCTTTTTGTCTGAGCATCTCTAAGTAGATGTGAAATGTCACTTTGGTGCTATGTTAACATGCACAGCGAAAAGCGCCTTGTCAACAGTTTTGCCTTTTGGTCGTCTTCTGTGTTTTGTAAGTCAACTCCAGACAGAACAGGCTGACACTGGCATTTTAACGGCCTACACATTAGGCATGCACACACTGTGCTTTCTTAAAAATCCACTGTGCAGGGCAAGGTGAAAATCTGGCAAAGGCATGGTGTCCATGGTGTCTAGAACTAACCCTGCTAAACTGTTTGACCTTTGGAGGGCTGAGAGAAAGCCTGTAGTTTCACTCAGCATGGCACTTCAACGCTTGGAGAATGATTTTTGAGAAGTCCAGTATTGAGGAAAAGGAAATCGTTAGCTTATGGATTTACTTGGCATGAATGGTGCTTTGTCCCTTAGAAGTGCCCTTAAATGACCTCCAACTCAATTCAGAATTCATAAGAGATCAGAACGCCTTTCTTGGTCCCGAACATAAAAACATTCACCACAAAATACCTCAATAGGTTAACCGAGTATTTCATAATACAATGATAGAAATGACAAATGTACAAATGACAGAAAAGCCCAGTTCTAAGTTTGCACAAGATTATAAAGATACCTCTGTGTAAAGGAAAAAGCCAGCTTTCAAACAATCTCCTCGAAATTGCTGTCACAGCACTGAATTAATGGATCCTACGGAATGTTCGGAAGACAAGACAACCACGACTTTGATGAAGGACACCTGAGAAGCATACGCATAACTTGTGGCCTGCATTCTGGCCCGAGGCCGGGGTTTGGCGAGGCTCCAGGTGACTGCGGATCTGGAGGCTGTTTGACCCTGCGCTGTCACTCACTCTGGGAAAGAGCAGAGAAGAAAAGAAGAGGGAGGTGGAAGAGCAAAGCAGAGAAAGAGCAGCAAGACAGCGGCTCCTCTTTCACCAGGCATGAGAGACGAGAGTTTAATTGGCCATCGATCCATCAGGCGGACCGTCCTTTGGCTGCCATACCCGCTTAACGATTGGCCATGACGTCAGCCTAAACACACACACACACACAAATATACTTCTACAAGAACAGCTTCATCACACCCCAACACAACCCCCCCACACCCCCAGTGTAAATACATTCCTTAGACCAGGATACTCAAAGTGGGGTCTGCGGACTCTCATGGGTCAGTGAAGCATAGCCAGGGGGTCTGTGATTTTTGTTACATTTTGTTGTAGTGGTAGAAATCAGAGTTGAACATTATCAAGAAAGTTCATCATCAAGTTCTTGCAGTTATGTATTAGCCCATGCCACTAGGCAGCTGAATGGAATTGGTTTAATCCAAAATTCAGTAACTTACTCTGTTCTCTAATGGTCAGCACAGATCAGGTACTATTTTGGTGGTGGATCATTCTCAGCACTGCATTGACACTGATGTGGTGGTGGTGTGTTAGTGTGAGTTGTACTGGATCAGACACAGCAGTGCTGCTGGAGTTTTTAAACACCTCAGTATCACTGCAGGACTGAAGATAGTCCACCAACCAAAACTGTCCAGTCACCAGCATCCTGATGAAGGATTACAGGATGACTAACACAACCTGTGCAACAACAGACGAGCTACTGTCTCTGACTTTACATCTACAGGGTGGAGCAATATGGTGGATGTGTCTCATGGAGTGCACAGTAAGTGATCACAGTGTTTAAAACATCCAGCAGCACTGCTGATCCAGTCACACCAGTACAACACACACTAACACACCACCACCACATCAGTGTCACTGCAGTGCTGAGAATGATCCACCACCCAAATAGTACCTGATCTGTGTTGGTCCTGAGCATTAGAGAACAGAGTAAAGGGGACTAACAGAGTGTGTAGAGAAACAGATGGACTACAGTCTGGAAAAGCAGAACTGAGAAAATGGACAATGAGTGTAGAGAAAAGGAGGTGGTGATAATGTTATGCCTGATCAGTGTAGTTTTAATTTGTCTAATACGTATTATGAACACCACAGCTTGCAGTGCTAGTCATAGTTTAGACTTTATAGTCTGCCCTTTGTGATTGTGTCCCGTGAAGTGAGGTAGACTCAAAACACTTTTTTGGGCGATAGCTTGAAAATTAAGAACTTGTGTCCAGTTGGCCTCTAGGAGGTGCATGACCCTAACTCATTACAATTCACTTGAGGTAGAGCTACCAAAAATCTAGCAAGTCATTAGCCAATATGTTGTAAAGTAAAGGCTCACATGTCACGAAATCTCACATGCTGCATCACTACATTATTATTTAGACACACACCAAGGTTGTGCGAAATTTAGTCTATAAGGGGCACTGCAACCGGCATTTCAGTCTCTCAATAACTGCCTAAAGAACCATTTGGAAATTTGGTATACTTATTTCACTTCAGGTCATATTCCACACCACTATGCCAGCAAACATCTGGTTTGAATCACTGGCTTATGTCCATTAAATAAATCTGCAGTGAGACAGTCAGTGAAATTTATTAACAGTGAAACGGGTCCCTCTTCAGGAATCCTGCCAAGAAAAATCAAATACCCATCAGTCGCTTGACAGAGAAATGATTAAATGTATTATGTTCCAGTCTCATTTACAGTATTACAAGAATGATATCTGGCAGAAAAATGATAATGATGATTAAAAGAGTAAACAGATCACTTGGAGCACATTTAATACATCTGTGACTTAGAGATGGATCAGTGACGTGTGCTGGAGAAAAATGGGATCAACCCGACGTGGTGCTTTACTCTGAGTAATAACCCGAGACGGCTGTCGCTGTTGAGCTGCAGGAGAAAGAAGAAATCCTGCCCTCTCTGAGCGTTTATACCAGCCACTCCTTTGTACAAACACAGTGTATAATAAAAATGGAAACCTTTCCCGCTAAGCAGTCAGTAATAATAAAAAAAAAAAAAAAACTTCAAGCACGAGTAAAGAAACCACTCAAGTCACATGAATGCTTTTTTTTTCGTTCTTTATTAGGATTAACAGGACGATCACAATGTTACCAAATGAAGAGCACACACTGAAGCTGAGGGATCAAGCCCCACAGGACCCTCATCATCTCTCAGAGAGGTGCAGAACATATAAAGAATATCTTTTTTTGTTTTTTTATAGCAAAGTGTGTAGTGTTGTTTGGATCACTGTAGTTTTAAGGAGCGCCGTTTTAACCAAGGTGAAGTGGTGGAACCTATTTTACTTTGCCTGCGTTACCGAATAGTGTTTTTATTGTGACTCGAGACTGAGAGAAGTGGATCTCGGCTTGGCTTGGCTCTACGTTCTAATATTTCTAACTGGGTGAGATTCCGGAAAATCGTTCCGTGTAATCGGAGCCGTCCTTTAGCTCTGCCGAGCCCGTTTTGCTTCAAAGCTGCGTTCGGTTGCTGTGCCTCCACATTTGTGCCATAGAAATCTCAGAGTAAACTAAGGGACGGGGGATACGGAAAGATGCATATCAGTGCTCTGGAGGAATCCGACTGGCCTGCCGTAAACATCCGTTAAACAACCCGGTAAACACGCTCGAGGGAAGAAGATTCCTGAGAGATGTTGGGGGACCCCTCTGCTTACAGAGGCTCGTTCTCTCTCACATACATACACGTAACCAGCCTGAATACACCTGCTCTACTGACACGGAGCTGAAACGTCAGCCTAGCAGGTCACTTCTTACCCCTTCATGGTGTATAGAGTTTGTATACACAGACACACAGCTGGATTTATTCTAGCAATAGTACTTTAAGTTCATAATTCCTCATTTCTGAGAATTTTGGTCACACAGATAAAAGTGAAACATTAGAGACCAAAGCAGACGACATTTCCTCATTATTATCTATATGAAAAAAAACATATCTGAGGCAGAGAGGAAGATGAAAGAGGGTAAGTGATACAAGTTGGGGCAAGAGTATTGATGCATACAATAAAACACTGCTTACAAAACATGGACAACAGCTAACTAATTACACTTGGGGATTAGGATTTCTTTAAAAAAAAAAAAAAAAAAAGACAAGAGGGGGAGGGGGGGGGACGAGTTATGAATAAAAATATGACTAAAAATGAAAGAAAGATGGCCGTACAGCATTGCTGACTACACCAGAGCAGAAAGTACATCCACACAAGCGGAAAATGATCGCGTGAGAACGAAGGAAATGAAGCACTGATGAAGCCTGAGAACAGAAGCACAGGTTCACTGCTTATCGCTAAACAGAAAGAATGAGCCCAAATCTTCCATTAGTCAATCAGCAAGGGGTCTGGAATGCTTAAAAAGAGGAAGAAGAAGAAGAATGAGTGGGCCCGATGGAAAAGGGGGCCTCGTCTTATAGCAGGTAAGTATGCATAATATTAATATAATAATATAATAATATTATTATAATAAAATGCAGCTTTCGTATTGTATTATCAAAGATATCGAAACTTATCTGGAACCTTTTTCTGGTTTCCGCACTGGACTCGATTTCTGAATAACCAATTTCTTTTAATCTTTTGTTTTGTCAGTGTGAACACAGGAAAACGGGAAGGAGGAGGGGAGGGGAAGAGAGGGAGGGAGAGAGAGAGGAAGGAGGAAAAGCCTCTTCTGCACCTCCTCTAGTCAGGATCCACTTGCTCATCTCTCCTCGTCAGCCCCTCTCTTTCTCCGTCTCGCTCCCTCTCCTCCTGACTGAGCTGGAAGGGCCGCCGTTAGCAGCGGGTCTCGTAGATGCCGCTGCGGCCGATGTAGCGGACCCATTTAATCACGTCGTGATCGCTGTAGTTCAGCTTCGGCTCGAACACCTTTAGGTAGCGCACCTTGAGTCCGGACGGGGCGAACGGCACCTGAGAGAGAGCAGCCGTTAGTACGATCTCTACTATAATACCATGAACTAAGGTTTTCCTACAGAAGATCCAGCAAAGCAGAGTATTTAGAGTTTTCTCAGGGTGCACAGAATATCTGGATAATGTGGAACATTACACATGAATCCATTCCACCCTTGGACACTGTACATAATCCCAATTCTGTACACAGATATTTCTGGAAAATCCTACTACCATGGACTGGAAAAGGGTATTTCTTTACAGAGACCGATGTCTCGGTGTGAACCTTTGCAGCCCTGTTGTGGTTTTGTGCATGGACCTGAACCTCACCTCCGCTCTCTTACAGAGTTACTGCAATAACATCTCCTGGCCTAGCAGTTAAAATCTATGTTTTTATGCTAAAAACTTCATAGGCACCTTAAAAGATTTACTCGGATTTTTTGCAATCAAGTTAAACACCCGAGACCCAAACTGACCTCAAAGTTCATGGAGATGGGTGGACGAGCCCACTTCTTCTTATCATTGGTGGGCAGCAGCTCAATCTCAGCACTGATCTGTGACTCCTTCATACCAGCCATCCTCTTAATCCTACACACACAAAGACACACAGTTAAAGCAAACTGATGCAACATGGCTTGTTTAATCGGCATGAACAGGCAGTGAGAAGGCTGCAAGTGCGACTCACTTCCATACGATGGCGTTCTCACTGGCCTTGTACTTGGCTTTACCCTTCATGCAGATCACCTGCACACCACTGGTGTTGAGCGGGGTGGGAATGCGCACCTAACGACACACACAGCATATAAAACCATATTATATAGTATGTAACAATAAAACTATGGGGGAAAACAAAATCTGATAATGCTTTGGAAACTGCATCTTACTTAGATCATCTCAATTACCAGAATGGTTCAATGTTAATAATTATGTCTTGTATAATGATATACAAAAAAAAAAAGCTTCCACTGATTGTTCGAAACTTTAAACTTTGTATCCCCAGTGCAAATTTTAACAACATGATCTCCATCTAAAACAATCCTTTAAATAAACCATTTTACTATATAAAACATGATCAGATTTTGTATACACAGAGATCTAGTGTACAGGATCTGCAACAGTGAAAACAACTCTGGCTCACTTCAATCTTCTGGGCCAGCAGGGACGGTTTGAAGTTGGACTTGATGACCACTTTCACCTCCAGCTTGGTGCGTCCCACCTCTCTTACCAGAGGAATGACACGGAATGGCAAGATGATGTCTTTAGTGGTGCGATACCTACAGCAAGGACACGAACAGCCGCAGAGAAGCGTTAAGAACAGCGCACGCGCTGACGTGTGGGGTGTGTACAGATAAACATAACCGTGTACAGACCTCATGAGCTCGTACTCTCCGTCTGGTGGGATGAAACTGATGCTGCGCTCCGAGTCGAACTTGCTGAGTCGCACGCACTGGTGGAAGGTGCAGTCGTCGATGGCTATGGACTGTTTCCCACTACTGCAGGACATGCACAGGAGAACAGAAAAAAACAAATAGAGAACAGTCAGAAACAAATATTAAATCTTTCTTTAAAGCACTACTTGGTTTTCTGGACACTATGAACCATAGGACATGTTCAGAGTAATTTCATTACCTTTGCTTTTAAGTCATTATAAAGGCTAGTCATACATGCTGTAATCTTTTTTATATTTTTAATTTTTTTTAGTCTAAACTATCCATCGTCTGATATTATAATATCGATTAGACTTTATATTTAGGAAATTGTAATTAAATTGTTGCATCTCGCAATACAATGTTGGCATTTTCATAATTGTGTAAGGGAGATTATCTGCAACCTGCCAAGAACAGAATCATGATGGCAGGAAACTGTATGGCTTAGCAATCTGAAAGAATATGTGCTTGGTGCCTATAATGTTGGAGACAATGTAGAAATATGCTGCCATTTTAAAACTGGATTGTTCAACATTTGAGGAAACCTAAGGAAAAGGTATCCTTAGAAATAGTAAGTTCTGCTGTTCACTTGTGGTATGTGGTTCTTTGGGACATGTAGTGTTGACACCTTGAGTAACTGAATCGAGAGGAAGGGGTGTGGAAGATTCAGGGTGCAGTTTCATTTGCTGTAACAGTGTAACAGTGCTGTAACAGTGCTACCTCGATAAGCAATTCTTCTGAGGAAAAGGGATGGGTGAAAGCAGATGCAAAATGCATGTCAGGTTCATAGGGTACAGCTGTATACAGATATTGTTCTGCATGTATCAGAATATCCAACTGTCAGTCAGTCATTATCTGTACCGCTTATTCCCAGTTACGGGGTCACGGGGGAGCCCAGCCGGCAACTCTGAGCACAGGGGCAGGAATCAACCCTAGACAGGGCGCTAATCCATCGTAGGGCTCATACACACACATTCGCACACTAAGGGCCAATTTCCCATCACCAATTCACCTACTTGCATGTCTTTGGACTGTGGGAGGAAACCGGAGTACCCGGAGGAAACCCACAC
>JANCOA010000040.1:23083608-23099706 GCA_024363135.1 Leptodoras oyakawai
TCACCCATAATGTTGTGTGCATTGCAATATTTTGAGCTAAACTGTGCTCTTACCCTCTAATTGAACCTTCACACTCTTACTCACAACTTACTGTTGCAATGTGCAATTAATGAAGATTGGCCACCAGGCTGGTCCAATTTAGCCATGAAACCTCGCACACTAAAATGACAGGTGTTTCAATTTCAATGTCTAACCCTTGTACATGTACTGTGAAGATCAGGTATCAGGCATTAGATCCCTGTTCTTTAAATAAAACAGGTCGTCCATTCTGATCGTCATCCCACTGATTGAAAACACCTGACTCTAATTTCACCTTCAAATTACCTCCTAATCCTAAAGAGGATCCTTCACATCCTCTTACCACTCACTGATCGGATCATTTCCCTCACTAAACACATGACCACGTCTAATATTCTTGTCTCGTTTGTTTGATTTGGTTCCCTTTATCCACGTTTAGGGCTTGTATAAAAGCGTGACGAGGTTTTACATCGAATTTATGCAGAAATACAGACAATTCCAAAGGGTTCACTAACTTTCCAGCACCTTTGGACGTCATCACAGCTCTTATCCTCTCTAAACCCGTTCCTATTTCACGTAAATAAGGTGAAATAAACCGCAGCTTGCTGAGAAAGCACAAACTCCTCCGTCCTAAACACCGACACCTGACACCGAGACTCCTTTCAGACACGCTAAACACCCGTCTCCTTACAGAAAACTTCCCCGTATCAATGATTATACAATCTTATTCTTTATTGAATGACAACATTTCATTAGGCTGAGCTGAGTGTCTCTAGGTCTCTCCGATACCAGCCCCTGTGCAAGTCGATACTACAGAAATGGAAATGTATAGACAAGGAGTGTTAATATAAACCTGTGAATACTGTGGGTTTGCAGATGGCACTACAGTCAGAGCTGCTATTACACAACACTAATGAACTGTTCCTGACCAACTCAATTCAGGAATTCTATAGCACTCAAGGATAAAACGTTTAACACCCCTTAAAGACAGAATAAAAGCAAGCAGGATTATCCAGGAACTATCTGGGAACACGGCGTTCACAAAGGGTTTCACGGGCCGGATTAAAAGTTGAAACTGCAAGCAGCCGACAGACTCATAATCTTTAAATCAACAGCTTGCATGCAAATCAGAGATACTACATCTACTGTACGAGTCAAACACGCATCCATGAGTCACAGATTCCTGTCACAGTTTAACCTGATCTGTCGACAGATGCCTTAAAAACATCGAGGCTAACTGATCCGACCGAGACCCTCCTTGCACAATGACAATGCACAAACTGTGCCGCAGAGTTCGCTGACGCGAGACTGCAGACTGTCTGGAATTTGTCATGTGCTGCAGAAAGCCACAGCTTTGTTTCCCTTCAGTGGAAGGATTCTCAACGTGGCAAGAGATGTCACAAGTCACATGCTTTCAGGGGGCCTCTGGTCACTCCAACAACCGGAGAACAGCTGCATCATGACAGAGCGTCGGTATAAAATGGCAGAATCGAATGATACTTGGATATTTACGTGAAGGGAAAATATCTGTCCAGACAGGCATACGTCACCAGCTGGTGCGATCGGTGTAATTCGGCCACGAGGATCCTAATCATGATGATTACGAGGTTCTCATTAAGCAGCAAGTGAACCACAAATGAGTGTGGAGGATGAAGTGCAATGTGTAACCTCTCGGAAATGAGACCACCATCTCAGAAATGCAAATTCTGGCAAAAACAAAATGCTGCCTACTTAGGGAGCCAAATGAGACAAACACTGGTGATATTAAATCTTAAATAATGAATAAATGTTATATTTTATAAATACATTTAAATATTAAACAATATTAAAGACAAAGTGAGACATATTTGTCACTTGTGCTTGCACACAGTGAAATGCAACCTCCGCATTTAACCCATCTGTGCAGTGAGACACACTAGTGGACACACACTAGGGGCTGTGAACACACATGTCTGGAGCGGTGGGCAGCCCTAGCCCATGGGGGTTAGGTGCCTTGCTCAAGGGCACTTCAGCCAAGTCCTGTCAGTCACGGGAATCGAACCCGGACTTTCTGATCACGGGGCAGACACCCTAACCACCAGACCATGACTGCCCCAAAAGAAAGAACTATACACTGTGGTTTTAACCTTTTACATGTAAAGTGTCCTGAAATACTGTAAGTTACATTATGGCAGTTGTTCTCTCACCAGGTTCTTCTCTCTCTCTCTCTCTCTCTCTCTCTCTCTCTCTGGCTGTCTTTCTTTTTCCATTGTCATTAACACACCAAAAAAACATACAAAACACAGCTTGCCTTGTTATAACAAGAAAACGCAAAATGCAAAGCCGTCTGTCTTGAAGACTTGACCAACACCATGCTTTTTAAGTGGCCCTACAAACTAGTCATATTACATAATCTTCCAGAGCATGACTTGCAAAACTGAAATAAAGAGCAGGAATGAAGGTAAATAAGCACACCAAATTGCACAATTGTAGCATAAGCAGTTCTTGAGATATTGACATGTCAGTCGCAGCGTCCCCGATGGACGAATTCTCTCCGAATTTGGTGGGCGTCTAAAGACTGTGGTAGTGATGCAGAGTCGGAAATTTCATGAAGTTTGAGCTTTTACATCCCAAGATATTGGCTAGTGAGTGACCTGCTAGATTCTTGTTTTAGACATTAGGTGGGGCTACTACACAAATACAGAAAAGAATCATAAGTAGCTAGGGTAATGTGCCTCCTAGAGGCCAACTTGCCATGTAAAGTTCAGAATTTCTGTCAAAACAGTTTTCAAAACAGCTATTGAAAGCCCAGGAAGTGTTTTGAGTCTACCAGAATTCAGGGGGCACTAGAATAAAGGGTAACAAACACCCAGGGACACAATCCTTATATTTAGTATCAAACATGTATACCAAGTGCCATGTGGATTGGTGGAGTCTGAGTATAGGATATTGTCAACCAGACAGTGGTTGGAAATGGTGGAAAAATGGTTTAATAAAATGACAAAAGAAACAGTCTACAGAAAAACTACTGAACATTCTGCATCCTATGGCTTTTCTCAATGAAAACGCTTTAAAAAAAAAAGGGTTTCTGCAGTGAAAGGACAGCCCCCTCCCTTCCTCATCCCTCAATCCCATCTCACGCTTTCCCTCCTGTTCCCTTTCCTCCCTTCTCCAATGCGGTCACGTTGCACAGCAGCCTCGGGCAGGAGAGGGGGAGGACGGAAAGGCTCAACCTATCGGGTATCAAGGCTGCTCTACGCATCACTGCAACTCTGAGACGCCATTGGCAGTTGAAAGCAGAAAGGGTGGGCTCGGGTTATGTAAACAACTGAGCGCAGCAGAAAGAAAGCAGCCAATCAGAATCCGGCCGGGCAGCCCCAGCGGAATACTGAACGGTGGGGAGAGAAAAAAGGGAGAGAGGTAGAGAGAGATAGACTCAACAGAGCAGGACAAAGAGAAAAAGGGCAACAGAAGACCCTCGCCTACTGCCTAACACGCTGACAAATCACTGATTGGTGAAAGGGGACAACAATACGAGCGAAGGACACGGTGTCCAAACACAAAACAACAGCTGTATGTTCTTTAGACAGCGTATGACTGCGTCAGCATCATCCCACATCCCTAAAACTGACACTTACGCCGAGAACACGATCCACGATCAGGCCCAGACACAAACACGGAAACATTTCAATAACAGACGGTTAACACTTCACACTGACCTGGATGTTGGCGAGCTGATAGTGGTCCACTTCGTTTGCTGGTAAAACCTCTCTGGAAGGAACGGCCCTGTACGAATGACCTGCTGCCAGGCAGTCCTTTCCCAAATCATGTTCTTTCATCTTCTATTAGCAATCATAGGAGCGCTTTTAGGGCCTCCACTCGGAACTTTTTATCTAGCCAAGCCATCGGAACAGAACAGAAACAAATATACAAATGTCATGTAAAGATGAGGATCCCTCCACATGCATATCACTGTCAGATATTCACATATACCCTATATATATCCTACCAGCATGACTACACGTTTTAGAATATACTGCGACGTAATAATAAGATCAATCTAAAGGGTGTAAAGAGATCGTTTTTGAGTCGGGGAATAAAATGTAAGACAATGCACGCATTATTGTTACCGTGATTCCTTAAATATATCGTCAAGCCCTTCTGAAAGTGGTTAAAGTGTGGCTATTTATGTCTGAAGAAGTCTGTTGGTCTCATTTGGACGGCAGTATAAGCACAGCTGACTTCTAAGATAAGGCAATGTGTAACTGTCGTTCTGGGCCCACATTTTAAATGAAAACGGGTATAGAAAAACATTTTTTATTAGATTAGGACAATACAATGCAGGAAGTTAGAAATAAGAGGTTGGGGATCTGTAACAGACACCAGACCTCAGAATAATAATGATAATAATAATAAATATCTGAAAGCAGAAGGAAAACATTTCCGACCTGCCCCGATGTTTGAGCGTACACAAACCCACTGCAATGCATCTCACCCCAGACCACAAATATGTCCTGTTTTCTTTGTCCTTCCTACATTACAGTATTTAATGACATCCCTAGAGGCCCGTCAGGACATGTCTAAGGGGAAGTTTCTACATAGAGAAACCCTCCTCATTTACTTTACATCACATAAACACACTGCACTGTTTAAAATCTGATCTAAAAGGTCTGATCTAAACATGTCTAATCTGTTAGCTGGGAATAAGGTTGAACTTGACTTTGCCATGAGCTCGGCTCATGTACCAAGAGCTGATCAACAACACGATCATGGCCATGGACACACAAGATGATACTCCATTGCATCAGTCAGCGACAAAGCAAGCCTTTTGTTTAATTATTCTTATGAATTAACGTTATTTTGTTACAACATTTTATGTAGCTTAAGCATCTTTAAGGAAACCGGTTGTTTTGGTTACATGACTAGACACAGATCTGATACCTAAAATATGTATATGTATAAACAGATAAACATTTATATCCTGGTGTATAATATACTGCTCCTTTTATACAGATCTATATAAATCCAGGTATATTATCCGCTTTGTTGTGTTGTCCTTTCAATTTAACATCTAAAGCCATTTATTTTTTTTTACTATCGGTAAACATCTTCTACCAAGGAATCGGTATTACTAAACGAGCATTTATGGTTTTTATTCAATAAAAAAATAATAATAACAAAAGGATTCAGGATAAGTTTACCTCTAAGCTTCCTCTTGCCGATCTGCAGATTTCGAACAGCAGAAAAAAAAAACCCCAAGTCGTTTATAAAGCATCCGAGCTGCGTTGTTAGGAGCGGGTGCGTCATGGGAAATGTAGTTTTTGTGCTCTTAGGCTCCGCGTATAGATTGTGCTAAAGCACTACACTACCCATGATGCACCAAATACAGGAATTAACACACAAAAAAATGACGGTAAACAGGATGAGCTGGTATCATCCAAAACATCCTTTATTGTCTGTCTATTTATGTAAATGTCCTCTGGAATCGGATATATTGTTATTTTCCACGTTAGACCCTGCAAACATCGGATAAAAAAAAAAAAAGAGATGATTCATTTCCGTTTAGTGAAAGTGCACACCGGTTTCCTGCCTCTTCTTGCTTTGTGTTTAACAAAGTAACACCAAAAATGGACTGAACAGAACAATACATCTGACCAACAAAGCATCCGAGATTTAGTATTAGCCTTGTTTTATTTATATTTATATTAAACTCAAGATCAAATTTTACGTGAATTGTGCATTGCAATGTTCATAGCTGCGGGTGAACCTGGACGATTTTTTTTTTTTTTTGCATTCAAACCAGATGCAAACTGTGTTAAATAAACAAGTACTTTGGTTAGGTGGTATATATATATATATATCTGGGATAAACAGTGAATTAAATCAGTCCTTGTGCACATTCACAACGTAATGTCGAAGCGCTTCTCGGCCTAAAATGGTAAACATGATGCCCAAGTGACTGACTTCTTTGCGCATGCGCAGATCACGGGTTCACTTCAATACATGTACCAGTCATCGCTGTAAAAACTCTGCATCCGACAGATCACACATCCCAGACATCATTCTCTTTGCTAGAAATCACTCGCAATCTGTTTATTTTGTATATATGAGGTGGATTCACTAAAAGAAGGTGCCTGTGGCTCCTTTCAAGGCAGACATTACTGTTAATGGGTTTCTTCCAAAGCACAGTGAAGAATAAAATGTAACACTTGTACTGTGAGCAGGGCATGTAACCAACACTGAATTCTTTCTACAGGAAACGAGTTATTTTAACAAAGTCACCCTTATCCAGAGTGACTTACATTTGTCATTCATACAACTGAGCAGTTTAAGGTTTAAGGGCCTTGCTCAGGGGCCCAGCAGTGGTGCTGAGATGTCAACTCAATCATCTTATCAGTAGTGAAATGTCTTAACCACTGAGTTACCTCTGCCATGTATAAATAACTCTGCTGACATTTTCTCTAAAGAACTGCAATGCCTGGAATCACTTAAAATGGTGCACGCGTGACTCCCATATGACCAACTTCATTATTTTCTCTAATTTCCCTTTGGATTAATACAAAGTGTTATCTTTTGCTGTCTTTCATGGCCCACTGTCAGTCCTTTAGGAGTCCTAATTCCATGTACATCATTAAATGGGTGTTATTTTGATTAAGAAATCTTGCAATACTCCTAATTATTGCCGTTATTTATTTATTTTGCTGTTATTATTTAGAACCAGTCACGCACCAGATCCCCCCCCCCCTTTTCCATGATTAAAGCTGTCAGCCATTAAGTCTTTCCCTACCCACCCTACAGTCCCCATTTCTTTAACAAGTCTGTGGTTTGTCTACAGAATCTAGTAAGTAATTCAGTACTAATACATTTTCATATCTGAAATCAGTACATGGACCCTGGCTTACTTTGGCCCACTCTGGCCTAGACACGTTTAATAAACTTGAACAGAAAACAGGCAGACAATTACTAATTATAATTATATTTAATTAGCATTAATTATAATTATAATTAAATTTGGGGGAATCCATTAGACACGGGAGGGATACAGCATCTGAAAGACAAAATGAAGACAAATTAGTGTTACATTCAAGAGCACCAGACTGCAAATAACTGCAACCCACAACATGGAAACAGGATTACATTTTAATTATTAATCAGTTAAATAAAAAAAAAAAAAGAATAAACTGAAGCTCCCTTAGACCACCATGGAAAGCTGATCTATACAGAAAGCAATGCAACTACACCCTTTTCCTTTATTCAGACCCCAAGACATTTTGTAAAATGTCGAGGTTTTTAGATCCTCAGCAGCCTTCGTTAAGACTGGTACCAAATTTAAAACCCAAAAATAGCCTTTGTCTTTTAAGCAAGACCAGAAAAGGAAATGTAGATAGAAAGCCTTCACATAAAACATGTACGGTCTGAGGTCAGTCTGCACAAGAGTCTGACCCCAGTAACTCTGGGAAAACCAACGACGTGATGTTCGTTATCCGACCGAAGGATGAGATGCCTGCAGCTTTATGGTCAACATAAACAAACAGTGTTGTATCCTATTGTGTATTTCCTTCTGACACACAAGAGATACTTCTATAAAGCTCTGTGTACAGTAGCCTTAGGCACCCTATTGTTTTTAGGTACAACTTTAGTTATTGATGATTTATTTATTTTTTTTAGTTCTGCATTATTTAGTCAGTACAAAAGAATTTTATATTATCAAATGTTACTTTTCCAACAACAAATTCAGTACTACACAAAAATGTTTGTATGTTAATAATGAAAGCGAGACGTTACATAACGTAGCACTTTACAGACAAAAAAAACATAATGAAGGCTGCTGGGTTTTGTGGCAAAAAAACAGAAGTGTGACAGTCAAAGTCTCCAGAAGAGCTGTGGCAGATTCTCCAAGACGCTCAGTAAAACTCAGTAAAACCTCTGATTACTGTACAGTACAGTGCAGAAGTCTTAGGCACTTGCAAAGACTCGCTGTAAAGCAAAGATGCCTTCAGAAATAATGTTTCTACATAAAAGAAAACACTATAAAGTGCAGTAAACAGTAATAACTACAGGAAGTCCATATATGGTGTGCCTTTTTCTTAAACAGTGTTCTCAGGTGTGTCACAATGTGTGCAGTTTTATAAGGAAATGAGCTTTTAAGTTTTACTGAGCGTCTTGGAGAATCTGCCACAGCTCTTCTGGAGACTTTGACTGTCACACTTACTTCTCTTGTTGCATGTAAAAAAAAAAAAAAAAAAAAAAAAAGCCTGCAAAGTGCTCTGGTATGTAATGTACTGCTTTCATTACCAACATACATAGCATCAAATAAATATTAATGATAAATATTATAGTCTGTAATATCCATGAGCAAAAACAAAATCTCCCATTAAGGGTGCAAAATAACACCAAGTTTATCCCATGATACTTGTGACAGTTCTTTGATATACAAAATGCATCAGGATTCTGCTTGGCTAAGAGCCAAGGAAGTGTAATTACCAATGCATGCACACTCCGATCAATCACAGTGACACTAGCTGGCATTTGTGTAAATGACTTAAACCACGCTAAAGATCCCTTCTCAGCTTCATGTCACATCTAAGCAGGTTAATCATGGCCCTCGAGTCATTTTTGAGGAGCAGCTCGAGGGTTCGGTTTTACGCAGTATTAAAGTGGAGCTTCTTTCCACAAGCCGTCCGTGTGCTGAACTCAGGACACTTAAACACAGGACTCACTACTATCATTTACATTCTACATTTTCACCAGTGTTTAAATTTTATACTTCCATATTTTCTTTCTATTTAAATTTCTATGTATACTATAATACATTACTTACAGTTTATTTAGCATACTTGCATTTTTTGCACATTTTTGTATTTAAACTGCTTTCAAACTTGAGCTTGTGTGTGCAGACCGCCGTCTAAGCATTTCACTGCAAGTTGTACCGTGTATTACTATGCATGTGACGAATAAAATTTGATTAGACTTGAAGTGTAGATTAAGCCAGCAAGCGCCATCTAACAATTTCTAACAATAAAACGCCTCCTATAAGATGAGCACAGTGAAGAACGTGTGGCATTACGTGCAGGTCTGCTTACCACGCGTATCCTGTGGCCTATGGCTTTGGGTGGCAGGTTGCTTGTGAACTTGGCGCGCACCATGCCACTGCTACCATGAGCACGCATGACTTTACCCCAAATGACACGGGTCTTGTTAGGCTTTCCACCTGGGGTTATGGTCGTCCTGCAGACAAAGCACAACAGGGATGCATATTAGAACAAACACAGTCATACGATTCTAATTTCATGCGAAGCCACTAGTGACCAATTATCCAATCATGTGGCAACAGTGAACATAATAGGGCAGATGCACAGCAACAGCTTCAGTTAACTTTCACATCCAACATCAAAGCGGGGAAGAAAATGTTCAGTGATTCAGCTCTGGATGCAAACGGATACAAATTGTTACCGAGAGATCAGAGGAGGGGGGCCGGGTGGGCTCAAGTCCACAATATGGACCACTCTTTACAAATGTTGTCTGCAGAAAAGCATCTCAATACTGACAACATGCCAAAAACTGAAGCCAATAACTATATAGCACTTAATAAGGGATTATTTGTTACTGCACTGTCCAATGTCACCCAAATGAGGATGGGTTCCCTCTTGAGTCTGGTTCCTCAAGGTTTCTTCCTCTTATCATTTGAGGGAGTTTTTCCTTGCCACCGTCGCCACCGTCTTGCTCATTAGGGATAGCTGTTTGGGACAAGGCCTATAGGCCATGTCCTGATTTCTTGTCTTTGTAAAGCTGCTTTGAGGCAATGTCCATTGTTAAAAGCGCTTTAGAAATAGAAATTGAATTGAAAGACCACATCACAGACCATCCTCAGACCCAAGAGCAGGAGTGTGAGGAAACGGTGGGCACAGAGTTCCCAAAAGATGACTGGGAAAAAGACCAGGTCATGTTTTTCCGATCTCCAACCATGCCATTTTGCTGACATTTACGGGACTGCTTGGTTATAGTTGTGTCTGGATTAAACTAAAATTTCCATCACTGCAACAATAAAACAAGAACCCTGGACCTTCTGACTGCATCATAGAAATAGCCAGCATGATCAAATTTTCTTTCCCCAAAGCAGAATATGGATTAATACGATTCAGTATAATTTCCATGGCAACAGCCAAAAGACTGCAAGATCGTTTCACTTGCACAGTTGACCTTAATAGCCGGCGGTCAAGGATCTGTATTCAAACTGTATAAAAGATGAGCTTAGAGCATTTTAACTACCATTTCTGTAAATCTGAACATGCCCACGCTCCTTCAACTGGACACCAGGTCACGCGTGAACCTCATCCAGACGCGTTCACTTGCAAGTACAAGTCACCCTAAAGCAGCACTACACTTCTGATCAAAGGCTGAGATGTTCTTACAACTTGCCATTATAATAATTGGATATACATCATGTTACATCTGAGGTCGACAATCTCGATGTAACAATCCTAACCTGCCCAAGACGCAATGTTCTTGCGTCAAAGCTTCAACAATGAGAGTTTACGCAAGCAAGGTGTGAGCCAAGTGCACACTTACTTTTTTGCCTTGTAGACATAGGCACAGCGTTTCCCCAGGTAGAAATCTACCTCGTTGCGGTTGTAGACTCCCTCGATCTTCAGCAGTGCTGTATGCTCACGCTGGTTGCGCAGACCACGCTTGTATCCAGCAAAGATTGCCTTGCTCCACAACCTAGGACATGACAGAACGGCAGCAAAATACCATTACGAATGAACTTTAAACTATTACCATCAGCACTGTGTGGCCGTCTGGGAAGAACAAATATATATTTTGTTCTCCATCAAACCGACATGGATATATTGTCATTTAGTCTACTTTCTAACCCTCGGCTTGGCTTCTCTCTCTGCCTGCAACAGATATCATTGATAAGGAGCTGGATTAACAAAAAGAAAGCCAGTTTGTCTAAAACCCTGTTAGATGAGCATGCCATCGTGATCACTTGATCAAGCTCGCCATAGTCATACACCACAGCAAAATGGGCATAATCCTAATCTGTCCAATTTGTAATCAGATAACCGAGCACAGGAAGAATAAAACCTATGAAAGCTTTAAAACTGAGATTATAACATTTACAGCATTTGGCAGACACCCTTATCCAGAGTGACTTACATTTATCTCATTTATACAACCGAGCAGCTGGGGGCCTTACTCATTTGCCTCATAGGGGCAGGGGTGGCTCAGGTATTGGGTTACTTAATAGAAGGTTGGAGGTTCCAGCCTCAGCACCACCAAACTGCCACTGCTGGGCCCTTGAGCAAGGCCCTTAACCCTCAACCGCTCAGTTGCATAAATGAGATAAATGCAAGTCGCTCTGCGAAAAGCCATAAATGTAAATCTACCCAACAGTGGGATTTGAACTCACAACCTTCTGGTCAGTAGTCCACCATCTTAACCACTGAGCTACCCTATCCTTCCAGAGAAGTGGCATGAAGGGACATAGATGTGGCACAGGAAATGCAGAATCGTGCTGATAAAGTGAAAGATGCATTGATTAAATCAATGTTTAAACCTGCACTAAATACTCTCCTGATTAAAATGGCTTTCTGTTCTTGATTACCCAAGATGCATTGTGTTGTAATTTTGTAATTGTATTTGTGATTAACCTTGTAAGGTGTCGGTGTCAGAAAGGCACCTTTAAATAAAATGTATTATTATTATTTATGATTGATTGATTTCCTATTGTGGTGACACAGCAGTTAAGACATTTGACGACTGATTAGTGAGCGGTGTAGTTCAGTGGTTAAGAAGTTGGACTATTAACGTGAGCTCAAATCCCACCACAGTCAAGCTGTAACTGTTGGGCCCCTGAGCAAGGCCCTTAACCCTCAACTGCTCAGTTGTGTAAATGAGATAAAATGCAAGGCGCTCTGGATAAGGGCGTCCGCCAAATGCCGTAAACAATCAGAAGGTCATGAGTTCAAATCCCAGCACCACTGTTGGGCCCCTGAGTGATGCCCTTAACCCTCGACTGCTCAGCTGGATAAATGAGACAAACGTAAGTCACTCTGAATAAAAGTGTCTGCAAAATGGCATCAATATACATAAATAAATATAAAGCACTTGTGTAATAATTCAGACATTTCTCCTAAGGCTCGACTGAGACAGACTGTGTGGTCTGGTTCAGTCTGACCATGTGAAGGCTTCTCTCAGATCACCACACACAACATAGACAATTACAAGAGCAAATCACCTTCCAGGCATTGTAGATCTTTAATCCGGCTCCCAGACCCTGAGGAAGACAAGAAAACACAAACATTACAGGCTGTTAGTTACTGGAGAACTGCTTGTTGTCATCAGGCTCAATGAACACCCGTTACAAGACACGGCTCAATCCTAACGCGTTAACCAGCGAGCTTTCTAACACATTACCACATGAACCATGGATTAAGACTCTAAAACAGCTGTACCCACATAACAGTTCTGCTTTAAAACAACGTTTAAATGTTTCATCCGCTCCAACTACAACACCAAGCGCTCAGAAAGCCCCATGCAGGGAGCTCCCGGAGTGAGCGCTTTACTCCAACAATCAACATCAAATCTTCGCCATCTTATCTTTAAACCAAACAAAACCCACCAACCTAGAAAAAATAAGTGTTCAACTAAAGTTTGGTATAGATATCGCTATTGATTTTACTTCGTAGCATGTTAAAATGGGTTAGTTTTAAAGACAGGGATAAAATTTACCTACTGGATACGGCAATAAAGATGGCGGAAAAGGGACGCCGAACGGAATTCTGGGTAACAAATTTGGTCGTGAGGGTGTCTGAAAATGCGCCGGAATAAAAACTTTTTTTTTTAGAAATAAAATATATTAAAATATATACAGTAATATTATGAATAAAAATGAAACAAAGAACAGAATGAGACTTGTAACTGGTATTATTATTAATTGGTTTTATAATGTTTTAATATTTGGTATTATTATTATTATTATTATTATTATTATTATTATTATTATATCCATAAATGCAAAACACACTTCTTCTTCGTAATAATAATAATAATAATATTTCTATTATTATTAGTAGTATTATTATTATTATTATTATAAGTAGTAATAATAATAATAATAATAATAATAATAATAATAACAACAACAACAAGAATAATAATCGAAAATTAAATGGAAAATATTAAACAGGAATAAAATGATAAATAAAAAAAGTCATAAGTTCACAGCAAAACAACGACGGGATGTTTTTTTTTTATTTCTTTTTATTTTTAAGTTCACTGTAATGTTCATTTAGGAGTTCAATTATTTATATAAAATTTTAGGGGTATATATATATATATATATATGGCATTATTACAAACAACAAGCAGTTTCCCAAAACAGACACAACTACAACTGAATCATAAAATACTGTGGAAATGTAAAAGAAATGGCAATAAACGTATTTAAAATAAAACAAGGAATGGGAGGTGCATTGTAGATCATTTCAGAATAAAAAAACTGAGATGTGTATAATTATCTACATTATTACATGTATAAACATTCTGTCATGTAAACCAGATTCTTGTGTCTGATTGGTTGATTTAACACGCTCGTGCTTACAAACAGGTTTCTGATTGGACAGTTGACAACAGGTTCGCCTCAAATAACGTACAGAATTTAAATATATTAATTTTATTGTCTAATATATATCATATATCATGAAACAATGCGCGGAATTCTCTCTTTATAATTTAAAATTAGTTTACAGGCAACGAAACAGCCAGCTCTTCCGTTCTCTTCCGGTGTCACCGGAAGTAGCCGAGCTAAACTCGCCATTTTATGAGATGCATAAAGAAACAGGCGGGCCATGCTGAAATAGATTCTTGTTTATGGTATAAATGTCTTTCTAGGTGCGTTTGGAGGTTGAGTAATAAACATAGTTGCGTCTTTATATTTTCATAATGTCTGCAGACGTCGCTCCAGATCAGGTAAAAAGCGTTTTCTTGAGTTGTTTTTCCTTCCCTGTCCTAATACAGTCATGTTTTGCGGCCTTGTTTGGATTTGAATTGATTCAGTGATGTTAATGGAGGTTTAGTGCAGTTTACGACTTCGCTGTGTGTCAGTTTATCAGAAGTTTATCACCTGTTGTTTACAGTTAGGCGTTTTGAGGCTAGTGAAACGACTCGGGTTATATTTGATGAGAATCTGCTCTCACCTTTAATGCTAGTAACTCAACCCCTGGTTTAAATATGACCGAGAAATACTAAACTAGCTTACAAAAACAAGTGCTGCTGCAGTTGTGGGCTAACTTTTTATTTGCTAATGCTAATCTAGCCAGCAAGACAAATTGCTAAGATGTTTAAAACGCTTTAGATGATATCAGAAGGCTGTTAAACGTGTTGTCTGGGCGCATGCGCAGTAGGAACTTGTCTGCAGTGCGTCCGTATTCTCCCTGTCTCAAAACTTGCCCACATGTCGTGGTGTCTCAAACTGGGAATAAAATGGACTCGAGTGGGATTTTATGTCGGGAATCTATACAAAATAGCCCCTTATATTGACCATGTTTGCCTATAAGAAGGCAGAAGTTCTGATTGGGCACCTAAATTAGTCTTGAACCTTAAATCATCAACCTGTGAACCTTGGACCATCCTGCTGTATTATTTCTTCTTCTTCGTCTTCTAGCTCAGCCTAAGGAACTACACAATGCTCTCCATTTCTTTGCATAACACACACAGCTGCTCCTATGCATTAAAATGCATTAAAATCTTCCTTCTGGTCTGAAATCTCTCCTTTAACCTTACATTAACACTAACAAGCCATAAGCAACTGTTAATTATCTACTGGTGTGTTTTTCATGTCATCCCACCCGCGTGATTGGCTCAAACGTCCTCCGACCGACCTTATGGAGCACGCGGTCCGACTTTTCTTTAGTTCCCCACTCTGGATTACATGCAATTAGTTCCCATTTACCGAAAAAAAACAAAAACCACCGTGTTTGTTTCGTGTTTGCGCTGGCTGTAAATCAAACTTGCCTACAGTTTTAAACCACTTGTCGTGTAAATGTATCTTGTAGTCGGTTATACATTTAGGCTGTGATTGTTTCCTTATTGGAACTTGAGTTAAAAGTCAAGCGACTTGTTGTTGCGTTGGGTAATGACGTCTTAAATGGACGTGTATTTTAAGCCTGTTTAAACCACCCTGGTCCTGGAGAACCCACTGTCCTGCTTGCTCTTTTTAATGTCTCTCTGCTCTAGTTTGTCTTCAGGACTTGCTTTGGGTGTGTAGGATAAAGGGGTTCTTTAGGATGACGGTTGGGGACGTCCAGCCTGGCAATATTTCTGTGGTTTTAGGAAGTCCTTGTATGAACCGGTCCAGTTTATTTGCCTTATCTAAAGAGAAAGGCGAGCTATACGATCTGTGCTGGGTGTGCCATGATGAGATGTGGAGTATTATGACAGATTTCTGACCCATTTCCAGTCTGGATCTCCTCACACACATACACATGAAGCTTTGAGATCACACTTTTTCCCATCTGGCCTTATAGTATCTTTGAGATGTGGTGTGAGACTCGAGAGCGTTTATGCAAAGCTGTTCATCTGATTTCATTTGCCCTTTGTTTCCCTGGCAGGCTGTGGAGTATATTCCAGAAAAGGTGAAGAAGGCAGAGAAGAAGTTGGAAGAAAACCCATATGACCTGGACGCATGGAGCATACTGATTCGAGAAGCACAGGTTTAGTGACACAGGGTTGCATTCCTTTTTACCCGGGGGGACTTAATCGGGGAGTTGACATTGGGACTGGGCGGGGGAGGGTTTGCCTGTCTGACCCTGCCTTAAATATCATTAAACTGCTGATTTATAAGTTTTTTTTTTTTTTTTCTTTCATGTATGTAAATGCAATTTTACTTCTTCTAGAACCAACCTATAGATAAAGCAAGGAAGACGTATGAGAGACTAATCACTCAGTTCCCCAGTTCGGGACGATTCTGGAAGCTATACATTGAAGCCGAGGTTAAATTCAATTTCCTATTCCTATTCATGTGTGCAAGAAATTCCATTTCGTACTCGGATCAACAATGTGACTTTCACACACCTCAGACAGGGGTATTGGGGAGGG
>JANCOA010000040.1:23151997-23162466 GCA_024363135.1 Leptodoras oyakawai
CAAAACTGTGCTCTTACCCTGCTAATTGAACTTTCACACTCTGCTCTTACTGGTGCAATGTGCAATTAATGAAGATTTGGCCACCAGGCTGGTTCAATTTAGCCACGAAACCTCCCACACTAAAATGACAGGTGTTTCAGTTTCATTGTCTAACCCCTGTACATCAAGAATATTTATTTAATCCACGACTGACAATAAATCCATATAAATCTGCAAAAATGAAGGCACTGTTACCAAAACAATGTCATCAAAAAGTGTTTTTATGCTCCTTACACCACATTCCACAGCGATCGGCCAATTACACTTCTTTTATTAGTGTGAGTGCAGGATGCAGTAGGGGATCACACTATTGTTATCCGTCAGGAGTATTCCTTGTAGTTTTGTCTGGATTTCAACTGCTGCAATTTTCGAAAAATCGACACCTTTCCAGCTCTAAAACGTCTGACACGCTTGTATAAGGGATCCGTGCACTCGTTTACCCTCCACATTCGTTTTTATTCCCCTTTTTTATTCCCCCATCCACTTATATTGCCAATACTTTTGATCAAACACATGATTGTGTGTGTGTGTATGTGTGTGTAAGCGTACAGTAGCTGGGAGTGTAAATACATTTGATCAGACTGGTCATAGTGTGTATGCAACGTGTTATTCAAGCAGAAGTACAAATGACAAAAAAATAGAAACGGAAATGAAAATCAATGGAAGTGGATGGGGGAAAAAGGGGAATAAAAACGAGTGTGGAGGGTAAACGAGTTTACGGATCCCTTAGCCTTATACAAGCGCACAGATCCCAACCATGATGGAGGTTTTAGAGTTGGAACGGTGTTGATATTTTGTGGCAGTTGAATCCAGACAAAACTACACCGAATACTCCTGACGGATAACAATAGTGTGATCGCCTCCTACCTTCTGTCTAATGCAATCACACTGACAAGTGTGTTAACATGAACTGACCCTTCCATGCTGCTCGTACAGAAAATTAATCTTCTGACCAATCAGCTTTCAGAATTGAACAGTGCTGTGGTATGAGGTACGTTCGTTCTGAAGTTCATGGTTTGGTGATGTTGACTAAACTGTTAAATGCTCAGTTAGTTAGTTAAGGGAAGTAAATGCAAACTAGAGAGGTGCATTTCCTGAAGAAAATGCGAGTGGGATTGCAGCAAAGCAGTGACATTTGCATCAGCTTCATTCGCATTAGTGTGTCTGTGTAAGTCTGTAGTTAGGGGTGCCAATACTTTTAATCAAAAACAGGATTGTGTGTGTGTGTGTGTGTGTGTGTGTGTGTGTGTAAGCATATAGTAACTGGGAGTGTAAAAACATTTGATCAGACTGGTCATAGTGTGTGTGTGCAACGTGTTATTCAAGCAGAAGTACAGATGACAAAAAAATAGAAACTGAATTGAAAAATCAATGGAAGTGGATGTGAAAATAGGGGGATAAAAACGAGTGTGGAGGGTAAACGAGTGCATGGATCCTTTAGCCGTATACGAGCGCACTGATCCTGACCGTGTCGGATATTTTAGAGTTGGAACGGTGTCGATATTTTGAAAATTGTGGCAGTTGAAATCCAGACAAAACTCCCCCGAATACTCCTGACACATAACAATAGTGTGATCGCCTCCCACCTACTGCACTCACACTAATAATAAATGACCATGAAATAAGTTCACAAAGCCAGATGTAAAACTGAAACACCCATATCTGGTTAGGTGCACCAGAACTGACAGGTTTTCAGGTTCAAAATGACTCACCATCATCTTCACCCACAGCTTCTGGAGAAGCCAAGTGCGAGGACTCTGTGAACTCCTCCTTCCACTTCTTCCTCTTTTTCGGTGGCGGTTCAGCCTTGGCTTTTGGCTGCTTTGGCCTAGGTTTGGACAAGCTTTGCTTTGTGCTGGATTTTAGAGCGGAGGAGTCGGATATGGCTGGTGCTGCAGCTCTCTGGGCCAGCAGAGCCTTCTGAGAGCCTCTACGCAAAATACAAAAAAGAAATGCTAATAAAATGGAAACCCTTATGTGAAGTTTTCTACATTATATCAAGAATTATAAAATATGCATTTTCAACATCTTCGTCTTTGTCCGACCTTGACTCGATACTTCATTAATTATTATTCAAAATGACCTGCATGGCAGAAAACCTTTTTAGGTTTAATCTTTGAGAAGTGTGATGAGTGGACTCCAGTTGCTCATGGAGAATTTAAACCTGACGGCTGACTGAGAAGGGAATGTGCTACCATGAGGACGTTGTTGCCTGGGGGAGTGGGGGGTGGGTGGGACTTAAGGGGGACCTGCTTTGCTTCTGCTCTGGCTCAGGGCATACTGGGTGTGTGCAGGCAAGAACAAGCAAGAGGAATACAAGAAAAAAAAAAAAGAGAAAGGCAATAGTACCTCATGGAATGCATGGGCTTGCACCTTGGTTTCCTGTTGCAGACTCGCACATACTCCCGCTTGTTCACAGTGTCGAGAAACTTGACGTATACTCTCCGGTACATGGTCTTAGCGTCTCCAAAGTAACCCAGATACTACACAGGGGACAGGGGACATAATAGGAAAAGCCAGAATTAATATATTAGAGCATGTACCAGCATATTTTCACAATATCGGTGCATATTCACCTGGACTTGTCTGGCAGCCAAAATGATGAACAGAACTACTTGATGAACTACTACTCAGTTTAAGCCATGGGAATGATTTTTGGCCCAAATAACCCCATTGATTGATCTGTAAGGTATATCTATTTATCCATGGTTACAACAAACCAAAAATATCACTGTGGTTATAGTTATTATTAGTACAGATGTAAAACTAAGAGGGTGGCTATGTGACTTCAGTGCATACAATCTAAAACCAGGAATAGTGCTGATCCCTTGCTAGAAAACTGCTATGAAGCACCGGGGACGTATTCCATTAATGTTAAATAAATTCAATTTCCTCACAGAACACGTCACCATATAAACATTCACACATTTTAAAATTTGTTACAAGATTCTCCGCCTTATAAGTCCCTGTGAATGAGCTGTTACTATATAAATCTGTGATATTCCTTGATCTGGCACTCCGGTCAGAGCATCTACTGACCAATGAGATTTGAGAATTTAACAGCCCTGTGGTATAAATAAATATCTGTCTAACATGATCTTTGAAAACCGATCTCTGCTGCAATCTTTGGGGAAATTCTTTTAGACTGGAAGGGGAACCAAACTGTGAAGAAAAAAATGACAGCCTCATATGCCTGGTATAACAGACCACCCGTATATGTCCAGAGCTATTTGACATCTGTAATGATTCACTCACGCTGTTGGTAGCCGAAAACACTCGTTTTCCTTCTCTCAGCTCGGGTATGAATTTCTGCAGTAAGGCCTTTTGCACCTTCCAAATGGCCGGAGGTTCTATTCCTGCCTTCAGTGTGACCTACAGCCAATAGAATGCAAGCAGGCCACATTACATTACATGTAAAATCAAAAGGTCTTGATGCTATGTGATAAGACACTAAGTCCCACTGTATTTCTGAAATTTGAACAAAAAAGATAACCAGACTGAGCCCTGAGTCTTAAGTGAAGCATTAATAATGCTGTGTGGTTGACAATAACTGTGTAATGTGAGGCTAACATTATCTCCATTTGTTTTTTTCTTAAATAAACACCATGGATACATTATATGGCCAAAAGTTCGGCATCACCTGACCATGACACCCATAAGTGAGCCTTCCACAAATTATTGACCCAAAGTTTGAAAGACACAATTATATAGGATGTCTTTGCATGCTGTAGCATTGCAAATTACCATCACTGGAATGAAGGGAACCAATGATATTCTAGCATGACAATACCTCTGTGCACAAAGCAAGGTTCATGAAGACATGGTCTGCCAAATTTGTAGTGCAAGAACTTGAGTGAACTGCACAGAACCCTGACCTCAACCCCACTGAACACTTTTGGGATGAACTAGAATGCAGACTGCACCCCAGATCTCCCTACTGACCTCACTAATGCTCTAGTGACTAAAGGAACACAAATCCCCATAGCCATGTGCCAAAATCTAGAGGAAAGACTTCCCAGAAGAGTGGGACTAAATGTTGAAAGAGATGGGGTGGCTCAGTGGTTAAGGTGTTGGGTTACTGAACAGAAGGTTGGGGGTTCAAGCCCCACCACCACCAAGCTACCACTGTTGGGCCCTTGAGCAAGGCCATCAACCCCCTGCTCAGTTGTATAAATGAGATAAATGTAAGTCACTCTAGATAAGAGTGTCTGCCAAATGCCATAAAATGTAAATGAGATGTTCAGCAAGCTCATTTGGGTATAATGATCAGGTATCCAAAACATTTGGCCATCTAGTATATTTTGATAAGGCAACCAGAGTGGTTCAATGCCTGGATATCTATCTGCACCTATCTGACAAACAAAGACATCAAATCTAAATCAGTCGCATACCTGCAGGCTTTCAATGTCCTCATTTTTCACCACAAACTCATCACGCTCTCTGTACATGCCCTCCTCCCCACTGTCTGACAGTTCCTCATCCGTGAGGCCTTCGATAGCTACAGTAGTCAGGCATACTGCAAGTTTATTGGGAGGTATGTTCTTCACCAGTTCCTCCACTGGCACTTCATTCAGGCCAGGCTTCTGCTGCTCCTTTAGCTTTGTATCTGCAGACTGCAGAGTACTAGATGACTGTTCTTGACTTGTGATGTCACCTGAACTTTTGATGTCTAGAGATAGGACACCGTATTATATTAGTATGGCACAGCAGTTGTTCAAACAAGAGATTCCAAAAAAAGAGAGAAGCATTTAAAAGCATTATAAGAGAATATACACCTGCGTGTTGCTTGTCTGAGGGGTCATCTAGAGAGGAGAGTGCAGAGCTAATGCTCTTTTGAAGGTCTTGGTTTTTCCCAACGGATTCATCCTCGTCTGAGGAGAAAGATGGAAGGGTCTCCAGGTTCTTCTGAAGCTCCTCATCCAGTCGCTTAGTAGAGCTAACAGTATTGGTTTCTGGTGAAACTATTGGATTTGATGGGGGTATGGGTTTAGGGGGCACTGACATTTGATTAAAAGGTCTTTTGGGAGCTGAAGACTTTCTTGTGCGATTGGGTGACCGTATGGGTGGACAGGAAAACTGCTGCTTGGGTCCAGATTTAAGAAAGTCCAGGAACGATCCAATGAACCCAGTTTTAACTTCCGGCTGTTTTTCTTCTACCTCTCTTATTTTTTGCTGTATTCTTTCTTGTTGCTGGTAGCCATCAAGGCAGCTCTCAGTGGTAGTAGATAAACTTGTCTCACTTCCTTTGGAGTTCTGTCGCTTTACTTGGCCACTTCTTTTTTGAGATTTGGTATGACCCTTTTCATCTTCGGTAGCTTGCTTGGAAGAACCTTTTGACCTGACTCGCTTCTTAGAAAGACCATCAGAGGAGCATTCTGCAAACTTTTCCTCCATCTTAACACTCTTCACTCCTTTGGGTTGATTCTTGTTTTTTGATATGGTATCTGTTTTCTCAAACCCTGTGGAGTTATATTCCTGAGAGTTTAGGTGAAAGTCAGTGTGGTTGTTGGCAAATGTGTTTATAGTACCTCCATTGGAATTCAGAGAAGAATCGTTGCTCGTAATTCCCTTGGGTAATACCACATTTTTCTTGTGATGATTCGTCACCTTCTCAGATATTTCATGCTTAGAGTTATTTTGCTGCGTCTGGGAGTTTGGTGGTGTAAATGTTTGGCTTCCATCAACTTCTTTGTGAAGGCCTGTTGTCAGGTGCCCACCATTAACAGATAAAGTAATAGTCTGTGTGTTTGAAATCATGTGCTGTGAAGAGAAGCTGATAGCTTCATGCTTGTTGTTAACCAACTCATAGTGACATTTAGAGTCTGATGGGCTAGATATTGATAAATCCCCTTCAGAGGATGAGGTTTTAAAGTCCTGTGGCGTGACTCCGCAGGCAGCTGCTGTGGCAGCTAGGATGTCATCCACATTTGACAAAATGTTCCTCTCATCTGCCATCAGCATGGAATCAGGAAAGCAGATGGAGCTTAAGGCAAAGTGCTGCTTGGCATCACGCTGATTTGTTGCATTACTGAAACTGTCTTTTTGTACCAGGTGTTGCTGCGTTGACTCCACAGCTTGTTGGGTTATATGTGGAATGTCAACCGCATTGACTGCGGAATTCAGGATTTCGTTATTCATTTGCAAGAACTGAACCGAAACCGGCTGCATTTGGACTGACTTGGAGTGATTTGGCCCCGTGTGGAGCAAAGGTTGTTGAAGAAGGATCATTTGTGAGGGCTCTAGAAGGACTTGGGCACTGGGTAGCTGAACAAACTGTGCCTGCTCCTGTGACAAGTGCCTCTGATCTCCTCTGTTAGTCTGAGTTTGCTGTTCCACTTGCTGAGCAGTGGGAACTTTGAGAAGCACAGGGTGATCTTTCAACTGGTCAGTGCTCAAGGCCACATGGGAGGACTGCATTAATGTAGAATTATTTTTTGCACCAGAGGTTATATGAGAATGGGCATTGCTTACAAAATGCCCACTCAAAGTACTCATTCTCTCATCCTTGATCGAGGACATTGGTGCAAGCCCTATTAGCTGATCTTCGGATCGAGAGTTGCTTCGGATCACACTATGTGGGTGTCTGTCGTCCATTTTTGAAACAACGTATACAACATTGCTCTGTACCCCATCGCTGTTTGTGACAGTTTGGGTAGAACTACTAATTGACGCCTGTTGTAATGCCTGCACATCTTGAATCGGAAGCTCTCCACAGTTTTCTTTGGATGTAAGAAACAGACTCTCATCTTCCTTCCTTTTGCCATAGACTGGATTTTGTTCCACTGAGGACTGGTTACTCTGGATGGCTTGTGTATAAGTGGCAGTGGAGGATGTTGACTGGTCAGAGAGCAAGTATTTCTGGGACTGCTGTAACAGCATACCATCTGTCTTGCTTGGAGAAGATTGCATTAGGGTGTAATCCTGGGTGGAATTACTGGATGGTAAGCTGTGGGCATAAGAGGAAGAGAAGGGAGGACTTGGTGTGAGAGACTGACCTGATGCATAGCTCTGAGAGGGACTAACAGATTCTGGTCCCTGAGCATAATAATTGATATTGGACAGACTCTGAGAATGACTGGAAGAATAATCGTGAGAGGCATTGCCCATACAAAGTCTTTGTGCCTGCTCATCATACTCCTCTCTGTTTGATGCTGAAGACAACATGTGCTTTTGGCCAGAAGCGTACATAAGAGAGTGGCTAACAGATGTCTCATTTTCGGACTGCGTAGCCAACGATGGCAACGTTTTGTACATAGAAGGTAGTTTCTCAGGCTGACTGGGAGAAAAGGCCTGTGGTTCAGTGAGATTGCTCATAAGACTTTGAGATGTAATGTACGTCTGTGAAGGGCTGATGGACATCAAATTGGAAAGCTGTGCTGATGTGTACGGCTGTGACTGGCTTGCAATCACAGAGCTCTGTTTGTGGGCTGTAGAAGCGTACCTGTGCTGCTGCATGGGTGATGAGGCAGCCTGATCATGCAACTCTGAGCCCTCCCCAAGGTGCTCTGCTGTTTTAGTAGAATCATCCTTCGTTTTCACTCCACACGTAGAGGAAAAACCTGAAGAGGGTACAGACGAGGAATGTGTCTGTGATTGCTGCAGCTGTACTGTGGTTGTCTTCTGCTGAGCGGTGCTATTAATGGCCTGACTGGCAATTCCACTGGGGCTGTTTGGAATGGGTGTATGTCGAGAAGGATCCTGGTAGGAGACGTCATCATCATCAGGTAGGTAATCTTGCAAAGAGTGCTGCGCACTGACAGACAGCTGCTGCTGGACTGGTTGAGTGCTGGAAGGCCGCTGGTGGTGCTTGATGACACTACATTCACGCTGAAGTGCTCGTTCGATGGAGCTGGAGAAAACTGGGGCTCCAAAAGGTGAGATAGTCTGCTGAGAGTTACTCAAAGGAGAGGGCAGAAGGCTGAACTGCGGCTGCAGGAGATGTGGCGCAGACTCCTGGGCTGAACGATAGGTGGATGACTGGATTGGGAGGCTACCACCCAGGGAAGCACTACCCAGGCGGTCAAAGGCAAAAGCTGTTGGCACAGTGGTTTGGGAAGATTTTATCTGAAGTAAAGGGTCATTAGGTGAAAGCAGGCCATTTGATGGGCTAAAAGTAGTGTGTTGAACAGTTAATGTTGACGTGGTGGCAAAACTCCGAGTGGGAAAGGTGCTGGGGTGCTGGTAGGAAGAAAGAGCTGACAGGGTAGGGAACGTTCCAGAAGAAGGGAGAGCGCCAGTAAGAAAGAGCTCTGTTGAAGAATTTGTGCCTATAGAGGGAAATTAAACCATAAAAGAAACAAACTGTTCAGCTATGTATGCACTTTATCATGTAAAGCCGTCTCTAAGTGTTTGTATAAATTCAAGTGACAAGGATGCTTGGTGACTTGGGTACTAACTATTCAACAGATCAGAATCAGACAAGATATTTCACCACCTTAAATAAACTGTTTAATAAGTAAATGCTTATCACTAGTTACCTGCAGATTCTTTATTCATGTAAATGGATACATTTACTGTCAAATAGAAATCAGAAGCTGTACTTTTACCAGTCTGCCATGGTGAAGTCCTGAACTGGGGAAGTAGAGATGTGGCTGCAGGTCCAGCCTGAAGGCCTCGGGATTCAATGGAAGAGAGGAAATTCATGACTGATGATTCAGTAGTGCTGCCTCCGGTGCTGTGCAGACTGGTATCAAAGACACCAGACACACCTACCCGGCAGAAGGACACGATAGAATGAAGATAAATTAATTATTCATAGAGTCAGGTGAGTTTGTGAGTTAATTAATTGCTGTTTCGTGTTTGAGGGAGTTCTTTTAATCCTCACCTGTGGGGTGATGAGAGGTGGTGTAGGTAGTGAGCGTATGACTTGAGGCGTAGGATTGCCGTTGGGGAAGCTCCGTGTCTATGCGAGTCGCAGCATAACTGGAGCTAACAGCAGCACAGTTGCAGAACATACAGTCAAGGCATTACAAAAACTGGAAATTCCAATTCAACATAATAAACATTATGATGGTGTGTTAGTGTCAACAACAACAACAATAAAAGCCAGATTGTAAAGGTAAGTAGGAATGCATTGATTTCAATTTTCCAAAGAATTTTATAATGATACAGAGCTCTATCTGTCAATACACGATACTGACCAAACCCACAACCAGTGGGTTACAGTTTTCCATAAGCTTCTGTTATGCTAAACATCAGAGGAATGACGACAATTCATTTCCCAACCATTTATATCCACTTTTCAGATGCAACTGTGTTTCAGGTCAGACATTTTACGCATATTGAAAATACAGAACTGGTACAGATCCACCAATACTGAGCCTGTGTATCAGAGTGTTATTTCCCTAAGTATTACAATGCATTTGTCCTTATAATCTATAATGACCTAGAGTCATAACAAAGAATCAGGGGACAAAGTAGAATTACACTTTAGTATACACTGAAGTACCTGAAAAACTGGTATACCAGTTAATACTTGGAGGGAACGTTGTACAGTCCTCACGTTGATGTTTGTTGAGGCCCCAGCATTGAATTTACTTGAGGCAGTGTTGCACGCCTATCGCATGAAAAGATTCTTGTCACGTTCACCCAGATTCTTTTAACGGCCACGCTGCTGTCGTAAAAACCAAATTTTGCTACTACCTCTGAAATGTTATGACCCATCTCACGAGTTTCAACCATTAAAATGTGTTTAAAATCGCAAAATCGTGATAACTTGCCGTTCTCATGGCGGAAACAGCTCTAGATGTTACAGTTACTCTGTATACACACTGGTGTGTAAATATATTTCACATGGGCAACAGTACCAGTTTTTCTGGTCCTTCAGTGTATAATACAAACGACTGTCATGTTCAAGTTTTTCCCGGACTTCTTGTAGTCACGGTACACCCCTGAAAAGCTCATAGGTGAAAATCCAAATTTTGCTAATACCTCCGAAATGTTATGACCCATCTCACGAGTTTCAACCATAGAAAACGTGTTAAAAATATTACGTAAATAAATAAAACGTATTTTCGCAAAATCGTGATAACTTGCTATTCTCAAGGCGGAAACAGCTCTAGACGCTTCCATGGATGTCTTTGCTATGTATACACACTGGTGGATGCAACCAAAGACGTGCATAGGTGGTGTTGCTATGTATTTCGCATGGGCTCCAGTACCAGTTTTTCTGGTCCTTCAGCATATAGTAGAAATGTACAAAACTGTGCCGAATACATACACAGAATATAGACAGTGTGCAAAATGGGACTGAACAGAAATCTTTTTACGGCCACACTGCACACTTGCAGGGCGGCACGGTGGCGCAGTGGATAGCGCTGTCGGAGTTTGCATGTTCTCCCCGTGTTCGCGTGAGTTTCCTCCGGGTACTCCGGTTTCCTCCCACAGTCCAAAGACATGCAGGTAGGTGAATTGGTGATGGGAAAATCGGC
>JANCOA010000040.1:23205675-23221667 GCA_024363135.1 Leptodoras oyakawai
TGAACTAGTTTTGATGCCTTCAGTGAGAATCTACAATGTAAATAGTCATGAAAATAAAGAAAACGCATTGAATGAGACCCAGCAGACTTCATTCAGTTTTTAGCTCTGTTATGTAATGTGTTGCTTTTGTTACTGACATTTTTGTCTAACATTTTATTTTTTGCTGTAAAATTAACACAACAAAAACCCTTCAATAACAAATGCTGTACCTAAAAACACTGTCTAATGTCTAAGATTTTTGCACAGTACTATACTGTTCCCTGATCCTATCACCATTTTTTCCCCTATTCATATCAGAATCTGTAAGTTACTCTCATTTGAAAAGAAGATATTCAATACAACGTTTGGGGTTACAATAATAAACATTACAAAATGTTTCTCCTTCTGTCTTTTAAAATAATCATTTCAGATTCAATTTGGTAAATATGCTAAAATGAATAAATGATCTAGACTGACCCAGAGGTTTATTAGCAATTATTGGGTAA
The DNA here is from genome assembly GCA_024363135.1 of Leptodoras oyakawai. NCBI lineage: Eukaryota > Metazoa > Chordata > Actinopteri > Siluriformes > Doradidae > Leptodoras > Leptodoras oyakawai. The sequence goes on from JANCOA010000040.1 coordinate 23,206,161, forward strand.
CTTTTAGCAAGAAAGGCAGATTGCCATTAGTAGCTGATCTACTGCTCTGGCTTACTGTGTATTTAAAAAACAGTAAGAAGCGACAGTAAAATGGTGAGTGCAATTTAAAAGCCAGAATCAGCCAGAATCTATTTCTGCTCATGATCCCATTTCTATCGTATCTTTTATAAGCTTCCAGAATACACACTCAACCAGAGAACAGTCCGCCAAATAACCTCTGACTTCTGGATTGGCTGCATTGTATCATATTTGGATTCATGGTTTTTTCAGCCCCCAAAAAAAAATCACATTTTTTTCATGCTTTCTGTATTTGAATGAGCGACACGGTGGCTCGGTGGGTAGCACTGTCGCCTCACAGCAAGAAGGCCCCGGGTTCGATCCCCGGTTGGGGCAGTCTGGGTCCTCCCCGTGTCCGTGTGGGTTTACTCCGGTTTCCTCCCACACTCCAAAGACATGCACGTTAGGTTGATTGGTGTCTCTAAAGTGGCCCTAGTGTGCGTGAGTGTGTGCCCTATGATGGATTGGCGCCCTGTCTAGGGTTGTTCCTTTCTTGCGCCCTAAGCTGCCGGCTAGGCACCGGCTCTCCCGTGACCCAGAAAAGGAATAAGCAGTTAAAAAAAATGAATGAATGAATGAATTAACGTATTTTCATTTTGAAACCAATGAAACACAATGTACCTAAAACCATGTCAGTAGTCCCAGTTTTGATTCCATTCATTATCAAGATATTTGGAAATGTGTCAGTCAAGGACAATTAATAAAATAATGGTATAATACCTGATGTCAATATCAACATGGAGGACAAACGTTCTGAATAGTGATCAGAAGTGGCATCCTGTTGTGTTCTCATTCCCCCCTTCTTTAGGAGTAAAACCCTTTCAATGCGAGACGTGTCAGAGAAAGTTCTCGCGCTCGGACCACCTCAAGACTCACACGCGGACTCATACAGGTAAAACAAGTGCGTAATCCCCTTTTTATCCTCACACTAAGTTCAGATTCATAAGTCTTATATTACTTATTACCAATGTACAAACTGATTCTTCTTACTGGCGTTTTCTCCGTCTCAGGCGAGAAGCCGTTCACCTGCCGCTGGCCCAGCTGTCAGAAGAAGTTTGCTCGTTCAGACGAGCTTGTCAGACATCATAGCATGCACGAGCGGAACGTCACCAAACTGCAATCGGCTGTCTGAACTCCCAAAAACCTTGCGCGCATCATCAGGGGTGGCTCAGTGGTTAAGGTGTTGGGTTACTGACTAGAATTATTGGGGGTTCAAACACCACCACCAAGCTGCCACTGTTGGGCCCTTGAGCAAGGCCCTTAACCCTCAACTGCTCAGTTGTATAAATGAGATAAATGTAAGTCACTCTGGATAAGGGTATCTGCCGAATGCCGTAAATGTAAACCAATCATTATCTCATGATGCTTATTAAAACAGACATGCTGTACAGCGCGATGACGCCAGTGCTCAAGACTGAACACCCAATTATTAACTTCATTAAACTGCTTTGGAATATACAAGTCCAGAAAGAAAAAAAAGCCTATAACACAATAAACAAAAGGCTTTAAAAGGCCTGCGTAAAGTTTTATAAGGAATATTTTAGATCATCTCATGTAAAAAAAAAAAAAAAATCCCAAAAACTTGTGATTGCTTAGAATCAGTCTCTAAAATAGATGGGCTGGTTCATGTAAAACCGTGATTAGTTCTGGTTTTACAAACATGCTTTCATGTTTTAGAAAAGGGAAGTGCACTGTTATATGTCTGTACATACTGTATGTTCATCTTTGACAGACTTAGACTTTAATATCCATATTTTGTATTAAAAAGCTTCTTATACAAATATTGAAAGTCCTTCCCGGCACGTTTATTTTGATGATTCACGGATTGGGGCACATGATCATGATGCTGATCGTGTCAGTGGATTGAACTGGAAAAATAGTGGACAGTTTTAAAGAAGTTTATTAATTAATATAGAGTATACTATATAAAATATATAGTATGAGGCATCTCGTAATAATTACATGATGCCATCTTGTGTGCTCAGGTTTTCTCAGGGCAGAAAACATTCATCCTAATTTTTCCCTCCTTACATTTCCAGGACACAAATATAAATGTAATGCCAGAGGTGAGAACTTTGGTGTGTAACTATGATGCCTGAAACATTTGCTTATTTAGCTGCCTGGTGTGGAAGAAGTGCCAGATGTATGAGTTAATTCTTGCCCCGGTCATTTCCTCCCCACTCTGTTCTCTCTCTTAAAAGTAAAATGACCAGGCTGTGCTTGGCTTTGGATACACAGGACAAGAGGTATTATATACAGCACTGTACAAGTGTCTTAGGCACCCTTTTGTTTTTAAGTACAAATTGAGTCAGTACAAAAAGATTTTATCTTTCCAAACATTAAATGTTACACAAAAATGTTTGTATGCCAGTAACGAAAGCAACCCATCACATAACAGAGCACAAAAAACGAAGTGCGACAGTCAAAGTCTCCAGAAGAGCTGTGACAGATTCTCCAAGATGCTCAGTAAAACTTAAAAGCTCATTTCCACATTGTGAAACACCTGTGAATACTATTTAAGAAAAAGGCACACCATATATGGACTTCCTTTAGTTTATTACCATTTTCTGAACTTTGTAGTGTTTTCTTTTATGTAGAAACATCATTATATAATCGAAGGCGTCTTTGCTTTACAGCGAGTCTTTACTATACAGAACTATGCAAAGACTCGCTGTATTCCACAATGTGGAAATGAGCTTTAAAGTTTTATTGAGCGTCTTGGAGAATCTGCCACAGCTCTTCTGAAGACTTTGACTGTCAGACTTACTTCTGTTTTCATTCTGTCTTCATGTTTATACATGAAGACTCAGTAATGCAGAACTCCCCCACCCCCCATCAATAACAAAAGTTGTACCTAAAAACAATAGGGTGCCTAAGACGTTTGTACAGTACTGTATATTAGAAATATTGTGTATCTCACTCCCGAGTGGCGCAACATGCTTTCTCCCTATCATCTGGAGATCGCTAGTTTGAATATGGGTGATGCTATAGCTGCCCGTAGCTGGGAGCTCAGAGAGCAAGAATGGCCGTGCTCTCAGGGTGGGAGGGGCAGCATATGTTCTCCCCCCATGTTAATCAGCGCGACAGTGTTCAATCACAGGCGTCTGTGAGCTCATGCATACAAGAGGTGGGCGGGAGCGCTCTCCTCCGAGTGTGTTACACCGCTCCTGAAAGTTGTATGAGCAGCAGCTCGAAAAGAGGCAGCGGCTTGCGTCACGTGTATCGGAGGAAGCACGCGATGGCTTGGGTGACATGGGGGGAAAGCACTGACGGGAGGGAATTGGAGATGACTAAATTAGAAAGAAAAATCGGAGAAAAAAATATATTGTGTATGAAACATCAATAGGCGAATTATTACCCAAGAACAGGATGTTCCATTTAAGGAAAAGAATTTGGGTGAGATAGACCTCCATTACTTGTTTGCCACATTAGCTTCCAACCTCTAATGGACTAATGAACTAAAGAAAGAAAGAACAATCAGCAATCAGGAAGCCGACATGTTTTGTCCGGTGGCCTACATTTAGAGCCAGCTTTGTATGGCCATCTTATAAAGATGCATGCACACTTTTTTTTTGGGAAAGTGAAGTAGGTGTGTAGACTGATCATGTTTAAGGCATTTATTAAAAAGTGTACAAAAACAAGGATGCATACAAAGCTAGGATAAAATGAACCGACACTAGCAAAACCCCACAGTCACCAATCTCCGTTGTCTCTCCAGTGGTCCATTTCGGATGAAAAATGTCCGTACAGTGGGAGTGCAGTTCTGAAATTCAAAGCATTCCTATTTTCACAGCAATATGGAATGAGTAATTCCACTGTGAATGACAAAGCTGAAAGTAAGTACACATGCTTCAGGAAGACTTCAATACACTGCCTTCAGGATACCTAATATACACAACAAGAATGCGTCCGCTAACGGAGACAGGCTGGACACAGCCTTCGTTATTGCTTACTGAGGACTGCTACACGTTTTTGGAAGTACGACTTTGTTCTTAGGCTTTGAATAAAAAGGATGATGTGTTCTGAAAAAAAAAAAAAAAAAAATACACTGGCAATTTTCTCTCAAAAAAGAGACACGTAGTTAAAGAACAACACCAGTCATGGGGTAGTCCTAAGCCTGACTGGGTTATTAACACCATGAATGATCAGATCGGCGTGTTCTAAAGTGCATAGACATCCGCGAACACTGTGACGTTAAGGAGGAAGTCTTCACGCCCCCGAGGCAGCACAGAGATCGGAGGGAACGCCGGATTCTTCGGTTACCGACAGAATCATCAAGTCTCTCTCAGAAATGCTGTACATATCCCTGATGTGCCAGTTTGGTTTGTCCCTGTGCCCGGTGTGTGAAATAAACTCTGGCTGGTGCATGCTGAGAGGCAGGTTCTCAGCACACTAGCTTCGTCATAGCATTATGTGGCAAGCTTCATTCGTCCTGAGGAAAGAAGAAAAAGAAAGATCGGATTAAGAAAATGTACAAGAGAAATATCATATAAAGAAAGTCCACCGCTCAAACTCATGTTCCTCACTTCAATCTAATAATCTAGCTGAAAAAAACCCCCAAGAGCCACAGTCACCAATTTATTGTATTTTCCATACAATAAGAATTTCCTATCTAATCAGATATTTAACTGAAAGTCAGACATTTTTGTCACTTGTGCTTGCACACAGTGAAATTAGACCTCCGCATTTAACCAATCCGTGCAGTGAGACACACTAGTGAACACACATGCCTGGAGCGGTGGGCAGCCCTAGCCACAGCGCCCGGGGAGCCAATAGGGGTTAGGTGCCTTGCTCAAGGGCACTTCAGCCAAATCCTGTCACGGGAATCGACCCCAGGACCTGCCGATCACGGGGCAGACACCCTAACCACAAGACCATGACTGCCTAACAGGTGTTGCAGTATATAGAATCAAAAATATATAGTATATGCAAAAATTAATAAAAATATCTAGAAAATAAATAATAGGGATTTACAGCTTTTTATTTTTACATCTGTATTGATAAACAAATAATAATAGCTTGTCTTCTTTTGTTACGAGCTTGTTATTATGACTGCAAAATTGTGTCATACGAGCTTGTGCATAGGAAATACTGACTGGTACAGAGCAAGGAATGTGACCAGACCTAAAACAGAACTGGCACAGATGCAAAATGGAGAAATGCGAGGAACGTCTGGCAAAAGTGTGCCAAAGTTGTCTTCATAGCATCAAAAAAACAGAAGGTGAGAATGAATTTGTATAGAAGAATCTGAGCGAAAAATCAGATGTGTGCACTTAATAAGAAAGATTTTAGTGTACAAATTCCAGTGATTACTTTTCTCAAATATTTTCCTACAGTAAAATCTCAGTAAAAAAAGTGAGATCTTTTTGCTTTGTTTTTCACACATTCTGTGACCTTCTTAACCACCAAGAACATTATAAAGCTGTGACTTCATTGTGGCATTTTAGCCGTTAGTGGAATAAACATTAATGTAATTAATGCATTTATTTACCATTCAAACTACTACCAACTAAAATAAGTATGTAAGTTACCAATAACTTGCATACTATACACTGATCCAGAGTTCCAGGCAAATGTTAGTGTAATTATAGCATCTCTAGTAAACACAAATCTGTAATGGAGTCACAAATTGTAGAAATCACCAAAGACTATAACCAAGTGATGTGGATACCTGACCATCACACACATATGAGTCTATTCCAATACCAAGAGCATTAGTGAGACTGGCCACTGGTGGCAGCTGAGAAGACTGGGGTGAACTCGGCATCCCAGTTCATCCCAAAGCTCTGTGCATATCACTTCCAGTCCAACCTTGGCAAACCATGTCTTCATGGAGCTTGCTTTGTACACAGAGGCACTGTCATGCTCGAACAGGTTTGGGCATTTTAGTTCCAGTGAAGGAAGGAAACAGCACGTAAAGGCATTCTTTATAATTTTGTGATTCTTGGCAGCAACAGTATGAGGAAGACCCATATACATGTACAATGAAGTACCAGTTGGTAGGTCCCCCATGGGATCTTGGAAGGAACGTTGCACAGTCCTCACACTGATGTTTGTTGATGCCTGAGCATCGAATTCTGATGTTACCACCTGTAACGATTTTCATCCAGAGTGACGCTGTTGTCATAAGCTCAAGGTTTTGATGGAATTCCTGTCATCACATGGTACACCCTGGAAATGCTCATATGTGAAAATCCAAACTTTGCTTCTTCCTCCGAAATGCTATCACCTATCTCACTATTAAACTGTGCTGAAAATCAAAATCATGATAACTTGGCATTCTCACTGGACACAGCTCTAGAAGTTTCCATAGATCCCTTTCGTTTTCTATATGTACTGGCAGACACAACCAACCACGTGTATACGTGGTGATGCTATGCGTTTTGCCTAGGCTCCAGTACCAGTTTTTCTGGTACTTCAGTGTATAGGTGTGATAGTCAGGTCTCCACAAACGATTGGCCACATAGTGTATGTAGGTAAAACATCTGATGAGGAGTATGAAAGTAGGTAGTATGGCTACTTTGTTCACTTTGACTAAGCAGACCGTACACTTTGATGTGGCTTATAGTATGGAAAATGTGGTACTTTTCACCACCCGTGAAAGATACATGAAAATGTCAGCTTGCTTTACTCACGGATTAGACTAAAGCAAGAGCTGGAAGAAGATGTGTGTATGTGGGGTCTGTGTTCATGAGCCCATATAGGTCAGCAAAACAATGTTATCTGCACTTCACCACTGGACATACGAAAGCAGGTGTGAGTACATTCACACACGCGCTCTCTCTCTCTCTCTCCATCTCTCACACACAGACACACACACACAGACACATAGACAGCCTTTGAAAACAGCAGGTACTTTGGGAAATTAAACCACTCACAAAAACAACAAGGACATGGTGTTTAAAAAAAAAAAGCAACAAAAAACACCAACAAACACTCTCACACACGTTCACGCACAATTTCCCTGGGTTAGTGCAAGTTATGTTAGATGGGCAGAGAGCGATCAGGTGACACGGATGCCATGCTGAGCTTTTTCCATGCCGAGAGACTAATGGGATAAAACCCCACCTACCTGCCCACTGTCCCCAAGCAATGGACTGCCTCTGTCTACCTGTCTGTCTGCAAACCAACCAATCAGAGGAGACCAACCAATCACAATGCAGACGCGGTGACAAGAGACAGCAAATAGGAGCGACGTCGACCCCATCACACGGGGACAATTCAAAGACAGTACGGATACATTGTGAGTAAATAGAAATGTGTTGAAAATATATATATAAGTATATCAGGAAAGTTACATGCAAGACATATGATTCTTTATGTCCATTCTGCTCAACATGATAGTTTTCAAATCAAACCAACCAGACATGATTAAAGTAGACATTACAAACTTAGATTTAAGGTTAGGTGCATACATTTTGGTTTTACCCTGTTGAAATTATAACACTTTATAAGGCTTTCGAAAACTTAATAGTATACACAGACCTCTAGATGTTCTAGGTCTGTTCTGTTTCTATTCCTTAAAGCTGTTCTGAGGACAGTGTGTGTGTGTGTGTGTGTGTGTGTGTGTGTGTGTGTGTGTGTGTGTGTGTGCATCTCTTCACCTGGAGCTTGCTGGCTCTGGGATCTTCTCCGTGTGCTGGAGATTCTGGAAATCGTGGAGAGAGAAGAGCCCACACTGCTTGCCCGGGAGATGGGTAAGAGCACGGGAGTTATGGGTGGAGAGTCCAACTGTGAATGAGACACAGAGAAAGACAGATAAGGACTATAGCAAGTTGTGTTGCTCAACGCTGAAGGAAAACGCAGCTATATAGAAACCCCATTTCCAGAAAAGCTGGGACATTTACTACAAATGCAATAAAAACTGAAACCTGTAATTTGTTCATTCATTTGAACCTTTATTTAACACATAAAAGTAAAATAAAATGGCGTTACCCAGCCATTTCTTACGGTTAGTGGAAACATACTATTAAAACTGTGTGTGTGTACCTCCACGCTGTCGTGCGTAGGTGAGGAGGATGTAGAAGAGTTTTCAGCATGTCTTCGTGAGGAAGAGGCCGGTCCGAGCTCAACTGTGCGAACGCGTTGGGCAAACTTCAGAGAGCACACAGACTCAATCATATTGGTCTCTAGAGGAGACACCTGAGAAAGCAAATTAATTCAAAATGAAAAAAAGTTTTATTGCACATCATTTTTACACATATTTATGTTATATAATTATATATTATACACTAAAGACTACTAAAATAGTCCAACATTGTTGTAGCTGTAAAATTCTCCTGAAGCAATGGCATTATTCGCAAGTTTCATGCGCTGCTTATTTAGTGCATCATTAATTTCATACAGTCTAAATCAGATCTTTCAACGACACCCCAGAGTCATTTCCAAACTAAAAGAAGCCTTGTCCTGCTATTAGGAAAGTCTGAAAATAAAACGTATGGTTTGAACACTATGTTCCTATCGGACTCCCAATCTGTTCCTCATTCCTCTCTTCACAATGTTAATCCTGCAACAGAGCATTAATATTACCAAACCTGGTAAAAGATTCTGGTTCCAACCCTAGAGACTTCAAATTTTAGATCTAGGCTATTTTTAAGGAAAATCAGAACATTTTGTTCTACAGGATGTAGATTACAGACAACGCAACTTATTTGGAGACCAGCAGGGGGAGCTGTAAACAAAAAAAGGCCAGGTCAGATCAGCTCAGGCAAAGTCTACGTCGGTGCTAAAGTTTCTATATGGTTTATAATCATCTTTTTGACATTTTGCTATAGTTACATGGTCATATGATGCCTCTTTAGTAAACATCAATAATACATCAATGATACAGCAGATATATAGTCGTATTAATCTTGTATTTGATCTTCCAGATTGATGTTTTGATATCAACCATTTTTAATAATGGTTGAAAGAAATGTATAAAAACTCTGCGAATCAGTCAGTAAACAGAATAATAAACCTTGTAAATGTTATTACTGGAACCAGAAAATAGGTTTTTGGTGGGTCTTGTTTCTCCTGGTTAGTTAGGGAACAGCTGGGTTTCATTTTCTTTTCAATTAAGAATATTATTTTCTACTTTTTATACCAATTTTTTTTTTCTTTTACCAAATAAATACCTTTGCTTATAAACTGGCCTGTTCCTAGATGGCGTCATGACATTATTCAGTGTTAAGTTATAATGATTTTGCATTACTGTTATAATAAATAGTGCTGCATACAGTAGAGTTAAAGCAGGGGTCACCATTTTCAGTCTCCACAAGCCCTGTTAATTAGAAACAATGACTGAAGCAGTGCACACACACACACATACACACCTGTACCACCATTAGTGTTTTGCTGTCTCCGCTGAGCGAGTCCTGCAGCAGGTATGTGAGGCGTGAGTTTCTGAAGGGAACGTGTGAGTGCCGAGAGCGCAGCGCGTTGATGACGTCACCCAGCGCCGAGAGCGACTTATTGATGCACTGAGCCTCACGCAAGCGGCTTCCCTCTGCGCCGGATTTAGAGATTCTCTCTGAACCAGCCAGATCTACCAAATTCAGCTTACCTGCAGGAACATGCATGAGAAAAGGAACACTGACTTTATTCAATCCATTACTTGTGAAGCTTCTGTAACCGGTACAAACATACAAGCTCCCTGGACAATAATTTAGTCACATTCACTAATAACCTGTGCCTTATTGCACAATGTCAACAGGTTGTACAGCTGCTTCAATGTAATTAAGCACAAAAGAGGTTGTTTTTCATGTCCAAGCATGTGAAACATGACTAAAGACGTAACCATCATGACAAATCAAATACATTTAGGGTTTAAGGGAAGATTCTGGAGACAAAAGCTGTTGTGTGTGTATGTGTATTATCACCTGAGGTGCGGTGTCCTGTGGAGGAGTTGAATCCGGCCACATTAATGATAAGGAGAGCATGAGAGCGAGAGCTGTGCTCATTCAGGTTGGTGCATGCTGTCGCCCTGTTCATGTGACCCAGCTCAAAAACCTACGGGGTCAAAGGTCAAAGATTAAGCTTCCACTTGAGCTGGTGTGGGGTGGCCAAGCTGGGACACAATGCCATCTAAGCAAAGAGGACTTATTAAGCAAATGCTATAAATGCAAATTTACCTTATTCTTAAATAAATTATTCCAATATTTAAAGATTAAAACAAACGGTCATGTTTGTAGATGTATTTTATTTGTTGAAATAATATTTAAATAATAAATAATTTTATTTGTTCAAAAAAAAAATGCAGTATTAGAATTCTTTATTTCTGTTTTAATTTGTATGTTCCATCAATAATTTTAAGGAATGGCTACACCTTTTCCTAAGGTAGAAACATACTTTGGTCTTTAAGAACACCTCAAGTGATGATTCAGAGTCCACCCCTTAGCTCTAACTCTTACATTTAAGCTGCGAGTGGCAGGAAGCAGAACTCTAAGCATAAAACAGAAATAAAAACATGCCGTAGTTCAATGCTGACCTAAAATTAAATATAAAAAAATGAAATGAGCTCTTACCTTATTAATATCCTCTACACTCTTCACTGTGAACTTGGTAAGGCCAGGCACATACAGCTGACCACTGCCATCCGGACACATTTTAATGTCCAGCTTCTCACTCTGGTTGTCTCCTAACAGGTTCCTAAGTAAAACAGTGTAATATAAGGGTTTTGTCCCAAAGCAAAATTATAGTGTGCAACAATCTATCAATGGCTTCAAATATCTAATTACATTTATCATCACCGGTTGATCTGATTAGCTAAAACATATTTTGGGCTGATGTAAAATCTTTGATATTTGATTCTGTATTAAGTGTAGCAGTGCAATCTATCCCTTGGGTGTTGCTTAGCAACTGAAGCTTACTCTTAACAGCCTACATTACACAGTGGAAGAACTGTTTATAGCAAATGTTATTAATAATAATGAACCTTTGTTAACTGAATGTCATATTTCACCATATTGCTCTCATCGGTTTTATAAAATCAGTAGGGTCAGGTTGGGGTCAGGGGGTCACCTTGGCAGTGCTGGGGTTTGAACCCACAACCTTCAGATGTCCCTTAGAGGGTGTGTTTTATAGTGAACTAAGCATGCGTGAGAGGGTTTTAGGCAGTTTTGAACATCCTTACCCATGACTGAATCACGGTAACGCACGCCCTCTTGTGGCTGACAACTTCATACCAGTAATTATGAAGGTTCAGAGTCTGAGTGTGTGTCTGTGTGTGTGTGTGTGTGTGTGTGTGTGTGCGCTTTCTTACCTCAGTGTCTCATTGTAGATCTCCACCATACTGACAGTGATGGTGTAGTGCCAGTCAGGCATTTTCTCAGACACCTCAGAGAAGAGCAGACGCAGAGCTCGCTGGTTAATGCCGGGGTTGTCTGGAATACCCTGCGCACACATGCACACACACATACACAACATGGTCAGAATAATATTGAGTGACATCCATCACTGTTATCTTTTTATTTGTTACTGACCAAAAGTATTATTTTGTCTAAGCATTCCCCCAGCCCCCTCACACATACCTCCATAGTGTAGGTTTTTCCTGACCCTGTCTGTCCGTAGGCGAAGATACATACATTATAACCATCAATGCAGGACGTGACCAGAGACTGCACTTCCTGAAACACCTATACAATCAGAAGAGAGACTACAAAGTTACTTCACAGGCCACTAAACAGTCAACTCAAATAACAGGAGCTCGCATGATGTCCTGACCTCTGCCTGCGTGGCCTGAGGTGGGAAGACCTTGTCCATGTCAAATGTCATAATTTTGCCCTTGCTGGAAAGGTAGATCACTGCATCGTCGTCAGAGTCAAAGGACACCACACTCTTGCTGTCAGCCTCAGCTTCATCCTGGCAGATGGGACGCACGCGGCAGAACACACGGATGTTTCCTGTCAACAAGACAACATGGATTAGCATCAGTTTAGAAGAAGACGATGAAGAATTTCTTCTCCACAGTGAAATTCTTTTCTTTGTGTATCTGAGCTTGTTGTAGGGTTGGGGTCAGGGGCCTAGCAGGGGCAATTTTGCAGCGCTGGTGCGTTGAACCCACAACCTTCAGATAACCTTTAGTAATCCAGAGCTTTAACCATTGAGTCACCACTACCACCAAACCAGCTGCTGAGGATCAAGTCATTATAATTTGACAAATGTTTTTTAAATTCATCAACCATCATCATTGCACTTTATGCATTTATGGTTGTGGAATGTCCTAAACATTTAGTGCAAACAGAAACAGTAGTTCCACTACCAGCTTCTTAACTCTTTAAATGAATACATATGACAAAAATTGCAGCTTGGAACGCGCTCTGTCTTTCCCATGTTTTTACAAAGTGCTGACTTTGGAGACTCAAAAATGCTAACTAAGCATCTTACAGAAAACTTTTATAACGACAGTTCAATTCAACATGCTCATATAGACAATGATTTACATATAGACCAGATTAACTCTCAACAGTATTAACATTTCCAATTGCTAGAATGTGTTGATCTTCGCTTCCCAGTACAGATATAGCACTGCATGCTATAAAAAAACTACAGCATGCAACTTAACCTCATGCATCAGTAATATAGCGTAAAATAATTTTTTTTTTTATTATGTGCTACAGATAAAACATGATTTGATATACTATATAAGCACATCCTTTGATGTTTGGTCAATGTAAACCCTATTGCAAAAATACTTAATGCATATCCTGCACAGTACGGTTAGTACCTTTGAGGCGAACCAGTTCGTTATGACACTTTTTCCTCAGGTTCATCTCCCTTTTGTATTTGCGGAGCAGCTCCTGGTTGGTGTTGCTCACCTCTGCAATCATGTGACATATCTATACACACACACACACACACAAAGTTATTTCATTCCACTTTCAGTTTAAAGTTGAAAATATACAGCATTCCTGCTTTTTTTAACAAAATTATTTATTCAAAACAAGATAAAGCAGCAATGTCATTTGACAAGTCTAGTATAGTACATTCTGTGGCTATACATGTTCAATAGTAGGTCACAGGACCATAAATGTATATATTCATACTGCACATTAGAGTGTTTAAATGGGATTCTCACCTCTTGCTTAGTATCAGCAATAGCGTTCTGCAGCATGTAGGGGAAATCCAGGACCTGCCTCTTCAGACAGTTGTAGTCATATGTAAGCGTCCTCAGAGCAGGCTGCAGAGTCAGCAAATTCATCCTTACACCTGTATGGAAAAACAGGATTAGACACACATTTACATGCACACGGCTATACAGACCAGACACACCTATACAGACAAACAGCTGGCATGCGCACGCACCTGCAAGGTTTTCATGCACAGCTTTCATTTCGCTCTCGGCTCTGATGAACGCCTCTTCGATGACCCTGTTCTTCTCCTCTTCGAGATTTTGAATCTCAGCCTCCAGCTGGTTTCGAGTTCTCTCCATCTCACCCTCGTATGCCAGGATCTGACACACACAAACACAGTAAATAAAAGCGGTGATGATCAGATGGATGAATAAATATTTGTTGAATGCTTTGTTTTCTCCAGTAAAAAACTGAACCACTGAGAGGAAAAAACAGCCAAAATTCACCCAAAAAGTCCTAACAGAGGGAATGTAGTGTTAATGCGTAATGCTGTTTCAAACAACCCGCACAAAGTCACATTTCTAACACCTCTAATCAGACATATGGTGCACTGGTGCATGGGTCTAATGTGGGGAGACAGCTGGACACATAGGAGAAACCACTGGCTGAGAAACTGTGTACATCTCTACAATGTTGCCACAAAGTCTAAAGCACACAATCGTCTTTGCATGCTTCAGCAGTTTTCCTTCTGTGAAACTACTAAATAATAATATTCCAGTCTGACATGGGACAAGTGTGACCCCATAAATACATGTTGTGCCAAAGTCAGAGGGGAAGACCTCCCCATCCCAGGCCCCGATCTCAACCACACTAAAGACCTTTGGGAGGCGAAACTGAACAACAGGTCTCCTCGCCCACCATCAGGTCCTGACCTCACTGATTCTCTTGAGGCTGAATGAGCACAAATGCCCATGGCCACAATCCAATCTAGAGGAAAGTCTTCCCAGAAGATTAGGGGTTATATCAGCAAGGGTGTGATTGGGCAGATGCCATTTATGGACATATAGCTTATCATTTGAGCCCTAATACATACACAAACCAGCATATAAAACCTTTCTTCAATATAGGAATAGACCAGGGTAACAAACCCTCACCCCTTTTCAAACAAAGAAATTGAAAGAGCTTCAAGAAAAGATCATGGGAATGAAACCACTCCACACTCATACACTAATCACAATCAGGAATGACAGCCAGAGCACAGAAATACACAACACAGTATATGAGAATGCCTTTGAGAGTGTCCTGGTATTCACATTAAGTTACATAATGGATACATCAGCAGCAAAAGATGTGTCGTGAAGTGTGTGCGTGCGTGTGTGTGTACCTGCTGGCGTAGCTCACTGCTGGTTCTCTGGCTGTCATGCAGCTTCTGCTCAAGCTCACGAAGGAGCTGCCGCTGGACCCCCAGCTGCTCCTGGAGAGCCTGGTTACGTGCCTGAGCCTCCATTAGAGCCTGTTTCCACTGAGACGACTCAGCCTCTGCTGCCTTGCTCGTGTACAGGAAAGAGAGAAAAAGAGAGAGACAGAGAAGAAAGATGTCACTATGTAACATCAGTGATCTGCATTATTGACTAATTAAGCTACACTCATGGAGCATGTATTAGGAACACTATACTATTTCCGGGTTGGGACTCCCTTCGCGTTTGAACAGCCTCAATTCTTCAGAGCATGGATTCCACAAGATTCCACAACATTCTGTCCATCATTCAGTTCATGTAGACTTTTCAGGTACACTTGTGTGCTGTAAATCTCCTATTCTTCATCCCAAAGCTGGATCCAGATCTGGTGAGTGGGAAGGCCACACCGAACTCACTGTCATGTTCATAAAACCAGTGATGTCTTGTGCTTTGTGACATGGTGTATTATCATGCTGGAAGTAGCCATTAGAATATGGTAAATTGTGACCATGAAGGGAGGGGCATTTAACAGTGCAGGTTTGGTGAGCCTGTGGCCACTGTAGCCTCAGCTTTCCTGCTCACCATAATGGTACAGAGCCGTTAGAGTTACTCTAGCCTTCATGTCAGCTCGAACCAGTCTGGCCATTCTCCATTGACCACTCTCATCAACAAGGTATTTTCTCAGACCTGCTGCTCATTTTTTTTTTTCTTTAGTTCAGCATTCCTAGGAGATCAGTGGTTATAGAATTACTGACACCAGTCTGTATGGCACCAACAATCATGCCACAGTTGCCATTAAGCGAAAAGAAGCCC
This sequence comes from Leptodoras oyakawai, assembly GCA_024363135.1. Lineage (NCBI taxonomy): Eukaryota > Metazoa > Chordata > Actinopteri > Siluriformes > Doradidae > Leptodoras > Leptodoras oyakawai. The sequence continues at coordinate 23,221,540 of JANCOA010000040.1, forward strand.
AAAAGACAAGCTTTCAGCTTTCCAAAACACTCACTAACATAAATTATTCATTCATTCATTTTCTGTACCGCTTATTCCCAGTTACGGGGTCACGGGGGAGCCGGTGCCCAGCCGGCAACTCTGAGCGC
>JANCOA010000040.1:24121987-24138444 GCA_024363135.1 Leptodoras oyakawai
GGGCTGCTTTATTTTATTATTATTACTATTTTAGTTCTTAATTTTATAGAGATGCTTTTATTGTTTGCACTTTGAGAGAAAGGAATCGGTGATTGCTGCTGCTGGATGACATGTTTGGATCATAGTTATTATATAGTAGAAGTAAAGGCAAGAGAACATCAATACTCACCATCACAAAAACAGTCTCACTAAGTGAGATGGGGACAGGCGATGGCAGAAAACACAAATAAACATCGGTGAGGCTTTGCTAGATGGAAACCACTGATGAGGAACAAAAGTTTTCAAAGTCACTCTGAAGTTGCCAGGTAATTCAGCCCACCCATCTAAATGCAAGTTGTTATTTGATAGCTTTCAAAGACGTTACAAAGACGTGTTTTATCACCTAGAACCTGATGGATGCTCAATTTGCATCCCTTCTTCTCAGATGACATTCATTGCAGGTGACATATATACAAGAAAAAATTTAATGGGATGAATTTTCCAATGATGCTAGTTGCTTGTCTTGTCTTTAGAGAGTGCCTAAAATCATGTTCCTGTTCCTGGTTGAAGAAGTCAAGAAGCCCTATCCCTTCACAATGTCTAACATAATCACCCATAATCACATATCACCCATAAACAGCAGATCTTAACTTTTCTGAGGGTACTACATGTTTCTTTGTGTGATAATGTTTTTTTTGAGTACTTCAGAAAGCCAGTCAACCTGACTTTCTGTAGCAGCCTGCATCAGATATGAAACCCTGACCTGGCCTAAATGCCAAAAATGGTCCAACCTCTCCCCACCTGATGGCAATGGTCATGGCCTGATGTGTACGCAGAGACCTTTGTGCCTCAAGTATGGCTTGACTTGACCCAGGGACTCATGGGAGGCAAGCATCCAGCCTCCAGACTGAAGACCCACCTCTGACTATGTCTTGTTCCTCACTGATTTTGCCTAGTCTAGGAGTACTTTCAGGTTATAGCACTTGTTTTTCTTTTAATTGTTTGTATTAGGTATTGTAGGGCTCATTCCTTGCAGTATCATCACTCAAACTAGCTTGAATTCACGTCTACCAGTTAATGACTAAGCACTTTTGTAAGTCGCTCTGGACAAGAGCATCTGCTAAATGCCATAAACATAAATGTAATTGTCTACCATCTGTACTCAATCTCAGAGCAAAGGGCAGGATTTGTCAGAAAATGGATGGTGGAAAACAATAACGTTGCAATCAGTTGCTAAAAATCATCTGACATGCAAATGGAGAGATTAAAACGCTAACACAAAGCGGTTAGGCTGTGCTAAACTACACTGCTGATTATAGGCTTAGATATGCTACTACAACCCCAATTCCAATGAAGTTGGGACGTCTCCCAATTATGAAAAGCAAAATACGACAACGGAGACCCCGGACTGTCGAGCAACTGAAGTTGTACATCAAGTAAGAATGGGAAAGATTTCCACCTACAAAGCTTCAACAGTTAGTGTCTTCAGTTCCCAAATGCTTATAGAGTGTTGTTAAAAGGAAAGGTGATGTAACACAGTAGTACAGTAAACACGCCCCTGTCCCAACTGTTTTGGAACATGTTGCAGGCATCACATTCAAAATGAGTGAATATTTGCAAAAAACTATAAAATGTATCTGTTTGAACATTAAATATCTTGTCTTTGTAGTGTATTCAATTGAATATAGGTTGAAAATCATCATATTCCGGTTTTATTTATGTTTTACACAGCGTCCCAACTTCATTAGAATTGGGGTTGTAGACTGTCTGGAACACACTGGCAATCTTGATGATATTCAATATACAGTAGGCATGGTGGACATGTTCTAGATGGCCTACTTTTTCCTGAGAGCACTCAGGAGGCAGTTTAATTAGCTCCCTTACAGAGGGGTCAGAATCTGCAGATAGAAAAGACTGCTCCAATACTAGAAGCAGAATAGCGAATATATTGCAATGTGTGCTACATGTACTGCTATAAGTTGTCATAAGGGAGTCAGTGCATCTGTATTTGCAATACATGTTATTTTGAAATTTGTTTGGGAAAGCCATGAAATACAACACGAGCATCGGCAGCAGGGACCTTTTAAAACCATGACTGAGAGTGAGAAGTGATTAGTACCTTTTTGTACATTTATGGCATTTGGCGGACACCATTATCCAGAGTGACTTACATACAGTGACTTATATTTATCTCATTTATACAACTGAGCAGTTGAGGGCTCAAGGGCCCAACAGTGGCAGCTTGGTGGTGCTGGGGCTTGAACCCCAAACCTTCTATTCAGTAACCCAACACCTTAACCATTGAGCCACTCCTTCCCTGAACCTAACCCAATGAGTGAGAACCAACTCAGTGAAGTATTTCCTGTCTCCCAGAACCTGTAGTGAGGGTGATACTGTATGTAAAAAAAAATACCTCCCCAACAAAACCACAATGACAAAACCAGCTGCACTGAGCTACAAGTGTGAGTACGAGACAGTACTCTTTTAAAAAATACTAATAATACCAGTGTAGAACGAACATCAAGGAGGATATCCATGGACGACACCCTTAGCACCTGTAGGAAAGAGTTGATAGCTGCTAGGAAATAGCTAATAACAACATGTTTGTATAGATAATAAGACACTGATAAAAAGGGGAAAAAAATCAATGATTATTGTATGACAGTAGTGTTTATTCTGTTGCCTTACATCAAGAAGATCCCTTCAATTCCCTGGCTGGGTGGTCAAGTTCCTTTCTGTGTAGAGTTCTCATGTTCTTCCCATGTTCTCTGTGGGCAGTCCAAAGACATATGGTAAGACAAACTGGAAGTATTAAATGGCCCCTATACTTTACAATGGTGTATATGTATTTGGTGAATAAGTGTTTCTGTGTGTAAGTGCATGCAATAGACTGGCAAACTGTCCATGGTGCTTCCCTGCCTTCAGCTTGATGAGTGCTGGGACCCCTGTGGCCCAGGAGTAGAGAGTGATATTGAGAGTGATGTTATATGAAATAGAATGGAGGCAACTTCATTCTGTGCCTTCTAGTTTCAGGATCCTGACCTCTGGTTACAATGGATACAGGTTTCCTGTGGCTGTCCATGTGGGTCTCCTCTGGTTACAGAACACCTACCAAAAACATGCAGGTTAGTAGATTGGCTATTCTAAATTACACACCCTAAATGTGTGTGTGTGTATGTGTGCGTGGGAAGCCTTGCAATGGAAAGAATGAAACTTTAGCCTTCTGTTTACTTTATTTCATATACAAACCCAATTTCCAGAAAAATGAGAAAATACACTTTCTAAAAATGCAATACATTCTTGATTTGTTAAATCACTTGAGCTTTAATTTAACTGATAAAAATATAAAGTGTATAAAATATAAAAACACATGTTCAGTGTTTTCACTGACAAACCTAATTGTATTTTCTCAATTTTCTAATGCAAGACACTGAAAAATTTTTGTGATAAAGGCTAAATAAGCCTGAAAAGAAAGATTCCATAATTATGAGTTAAAACGAGCATCCACAGAAGGTTTAGTCTTTGCAAGCTAGGATAGGTCATGGTTTATGACTTTGTGCCAAACTGCATGAGAGAATTGTCAATCAAGATTGCAAAGAATTTAGGTCTTTCACCATCTATAGTTCATAATATTATGAAAAGATTCAGGGAGTCAGGGGTTTTCTCAGAGCTTAAAAGCCAAGGACGGAAACTGCTGCTGAATGAGCGTGACCATCGAGCCCTCAGGCGGTATTGTTTGAGAAACCGTCATGCTACCATGATGGACATAGCCACATGGGCTCAGGAGTACTTTAGAAAATGATTGTCACTTAACACAGTCCACTTCTGCATCAAGAAATGCGACCTGAAAGGAGGAAGCAAAGAGGAAGCTATACATTAATTTTGCACAGGCGAGTTCTCTGGGCCTAAAGTCATCTGTGATGAACCAAAAGGCAGTGAAATTGTGTTCTGTGGTCAGAAGCTTCCATGTTTCAGCTTATTTTGGGGGAATAATAGACATCTGATACTATCTGTCAAAGTTGAAAAGTACAAACAGCATCTGTTATAGCATGGGGGTGAATCAGTGCCCATGGCATACATATGCATACATACTATATTTCCAAAATTATTTGATCGTCTGCCTTCATGCTCATATGAACTCTTAATCCATAGGGTTTAATATGATGTCGGCCCAACCTTTGCAGCTATAACAGCATCAACTCTTCTGGGAAGACTTTCCACAAGGTTTAGGAGTGTGTTTATGGGAATTTTTGACCATTCTTCCAGAAGCACATTTATGAGGTCAGACACTGATGTTGGACGAGAAGACCTGGCTCACAGTCTCCTCTCTAATTCATCCCAAAGGTGTTCTATCAGGTTGAGGTCAGGACTGTGCAGGCCAGTCAAGTTCTTCCACACAAAACTCCCTCATCCATGTGTATATACATCTTCTTTTGTTGTGTGTGTGTGTGTATGTGTGTGTGTCAGTATGTGCGGGAGGGTCCCTGTCAGTTCTGCCAATTACATAGTTACACAGTAATCTGAGATAAATATAACGCAGACGGCCTCTTTAGTATGGAAGTCCAGAAAGGTTAAAATGTGTTATTTCTTTCTTTTTATTCGTGATGTCAAGACAGCAAAAGTTATTATCTTTAGATCACAAAAAGAAGAGAAAAAAAATAACATATGGCCTTTCTGGATTTCCATTTTTCTGTACTGTGCCCCTTCCCCATTTCTTCTATACTAAACATTTAAATGTTTCAGATAATCAAACTAATTTAAGATAAAGACAACTCAAGTAAACACAAAATGCAGCTTCGTCGCGACAATTAGTATCTTCAATTCCCAAACAACATAAATACAATTAAAAAGTAAAGTAAAAAATTAAAAGAAAAGGTGACCCAGTGATAAATATACCTCTGTCCTACCCTTTTTTGAGTGTGTTGCAGGCATAGAATGAGGTTTGTCATTGAAACCACTGAAAATCTTTTCTTTTGTCTGTTAAAATAAAGCTTCAAGCGAATTAACAAATAATAGATTTCAGTGTGTTTTTGCATTTTAGAAACTTTTCTGGAAATGTGCTTTACAATAATTTATCTTTGTTTTTTATTACTATAATAACATTACTAATGATGAGCATAATGACTCAGCTCAAAGTTTCTTTCCTAACCCAGCCACCAGATGTCTCTTAAACACTTGAGTATGTCCCATTCCTTCATTAGAAGCTTGGATCTTCCCCATCTTTGGCTTCTGAATGCTGCAGACAGATGCTGATTCCATGCAGAGGAAAACCAGGCTTGGGAAAGACTAATGATCAAATAATGGGAACACTTTTTCAGCTAGCCAGGGTTAAATCTTGTTAATGAAGGTATGATAACATTAAATGACAGTTAAATGGTATACGCCTAATGTCTAAGGAAACAACTACTTAATTTACTGGGATTTCATAGAATGAAGCCTTCGATTTTTTTTGCCCTCTAGTGGTCAACTGATCAACTGTGGACTACTTTATTTATTTTTTTATTTTTAACTTTTTGAGCTGCCATACCACACCAGAAGGATTTGTTCCACATACTGTAACTTTATTAATAATTTAACAATTTTTTTGGCCTAAATGTAAACGACCATGCATATGCATTTTACTCTAACTATGCCAGCCACACACCTCTTATCAGAAGGTTCATATAGACTGTTATTATGTGAGCAGAGTGCATGGCGCATATCTTAATGGTTTGATTGCAGATTAGGTGCATGCTTTTGCATATAATATAGAATCATCATACCGTTTAATTGGAGGCATTTACAGATTATATAATCAAGTATTCTGTACATAGTACACATTTTCCAGTCTATTTTGCATTGAGGATATTCTAGAAATTCCATTGTTTATAACACAATACAAAATATACACTTATTTTAGATTTTATAGTACAGACATACTAATATCTTATTTCTTTGGATTTACAACTGCTGCATAATATACCTGGAATAAATTGCTGATATTCCTACTATGACCCGTCTGACTATTTAGCCATATATATATATATATATATATATATATAGTGTAAAAATGTAATTATTATGATTAAGTGATGCTCATAATTTACTAAATTATTATATTTTAACTGGGCGACTCGGTGGGTAGCAACGTCGCCTCACAGCAAGAAGGTCCCGGGTTCAATCTCTGGGTGGGGCGGTTTGGATCCTTTCTGTGTGGAGTCTGCATGTCCTCTCCGTGTCTGCATGGGTTTACTCTGGGTACTCCGGTTCCCTCCCACAGTCCAAAGACATGCATGTTAGGTTGATTGGTGTCTCTAAAGTGTTTAGTGCGTGAGTGTGTATGTGTGTGTGTGTGCCCTACGATGGATTGGTGCCCTGTTTAGGGTTGTTCCTGGTTTGCGCTCTTTTGTGACCCTGAAAAGGAATAAGCAGTTAAGAAAATTAATGAATGAATTATATTTTTACTTTATTATGCTGATCTTAAGAGCAAAAAGCCATCATAAATACATAGTATGATATCTGTTAAACCCAGCATCCTGCTTTTTGGCATTGCAATTTCATAATTTTATATTAAATGACATTAAAAATAGGTAACACTGTTTTACAAATAAGGTATAACATGAAATATTATTGTATATTTTACATTTCTGGGACATACAATAAGTTAAGATCTATTGAGTATGTCCAAGTAGTTAATAGAATATATGGTGTTTTGCAAACTAAAGGACCATTTGCTTTACTGTATTCATATTGGTGAGTTGTACCGTCTGAACTATACCTAACATATGAGTATAACTATTACAGATTTCATCCCGGTATGCCATTATACCCCATCTATCAAGCCTTTTTCTTGATTTTGCACTATCACTAATAAGCTTGCCTAAAGACCCTGAGCCTTACAATAGATTTGCAAATTGCCCTTCCCTTCTGTCATCGCATTAGCATACAGATGTAGTTAAAAAGAGAAAGTGGCCTCACAAAAGAGCCATGCAGGGAGAAGTGGCCTTAGATTTTATTTATGGCCTCTGACCCCCATGACCAGAAAGAAAGGAAGGGACGATTGTCTTTGGAAGTGTGACAGTGGGATGGGTCTAAGTCTGCTGTGCACAAAGAGTTGCAACAAAGAGTCAGACTAAACACAAAAGCCCTCATCTGTTCATTCATCTTTAAGTTTGCATGTGTGTGTGTGTGTGTGTCCAGCTGTCGAGTGTGTTCACTTCTGTCATGGAATAGATGTGGGTATGCTGTTTAGAAATGTCTGCATTATGCCAATAGAGACGAGGTTCAGAACTGAACACACTGATGTCGAATGTAAAGTTTCTGAAAGTTTATTTCGAAACAGTCAACAATATATTATAAAGTCGGGATCACAGCCCAAAGGAATGTAAACAGTCCATTTAAATTATATATGAAACAACACAATACAAATCAATAACAAATTACAATGTTTTTTTTCTTGACAAAAAATGAAAAAATAAATATGTTTAAGTTAACAAAAGGCAATAGCTTACACAGGCAACTAAGAAAGTAACTTGCAGTTTTTTTCTTTTTAAAAAAATGTTGTACTGCATTGTAAGCTTTTAATTCAGAAAATGCACTCCTACATGTACACATTGCATCTTTTGTCTCTATAATACAGATTGACAGTGCAAGAGACTAAGATGGTGTAGCACTTTTTCCTGATACATTGTCACACTGCCCAACACACACACACACACACACACACACACACACTCACACTTGTTTGTAATGATTGAGCCCAAATACGGATCTCAATGAGCATACGAGAAGCATAATAGAAAATGATGGATCGCTTACGATCCTGAGAGTTCTACATTCAGAGTCTGTACTGCTGGTCTCACTTAAAGCTGGAAAATAGCTCAAACAAAGCAAAATCAAGAGATGTGTGTAAATTCATTGTGTAAAAAAATGCAGGAAAAAAAAACTATATCAAAAGGCAAACGCAAATGAATAAAACGGGCAATAAATAGAATCTTAGAGAAGTAACTACTTCAAACTACTTTGTAAAACTATCGGTTTATAAAATGCCTTCACTAAAGGCTACACTTTGTTTACAGTACATGTTCTGGGTTCAAAGGTTAAGGGTTGGCCTAAATATAAACTACATTTACTCAGCTTTGGTTACACCACAGATGTGTGCATGTAGTGACACATGCTCATCTGTACTTTTCTTTACAAATCGGGTACCGGAAGGTTCTCAGAACTTTTCCTTGCATCTAGGAGACCCAACCCAAAAGTGTGTGAATCTAGAGTGAAATACCCAGTACAGTTTCAACTGGTATACAACAGTATACACTGGCACACAGCAAACAGCCATTGTTAAGATTAACACCATGGTTCTGATCAGGTCACGTGATCACATTGGGGGAGGGGGGGTTAATTAAAACTATGCAATTTTCTGTGTAAACTTTTGATGCATCAGATAAAAAAAATCTTTAAAACCAATATGCAATATGCACAGATACTCGTTAATTAGTCGTCTGAGACAGACAGGCGGCTAAAGATGGGCAGACGCCTGCATCCATCTATACCAGGCGAGTCGCAGCCGCTCAGGCTCCCGGAGCTCGAGTAGCCGTCGTGGTCAGAGAGCGAGTCCGCGGACGCGCTGCGCTGCAGAGCCGCGATCCGGTCGCTGAGCCCGGCGTCTGCTGGGAACCCGAAGCTGTGCTTCAAGGCTCCGTGCTCTGGCAGCAGCGATGGCGACGGGAGATCGGTGCTGCACGAGAAGGAAGCTGACGGTGGAGGAGACACAGAAGCTGCTCTGGTGAAGGCGAGCGGGTCTGGCAGGGCCTGGAATGCGGTCACGGTGGCTCTGGAGGAAAAGCCGGCGAAGCTGACGCTCTGGCGCAACAGGCGCGGGCGCTCTCTGCTCGTACGCTGTTGTTGCTGCTCGTCGGCGTTGTGGATGAAGTGACAGCGCGCACCGTACGGACAAAAGCCGACGGTGTGGAAGGTGCGGCACGGCTCGGTTTTATACTTCGGGTGTCTGTTCAGGCCGCGCAGCTCGTCTGCACCGTGCGCAAACTGGCACTTGGCGCCGTACTTGCACGCTCCGCTCTCCTCGTAGGTGCGACAGAGCTCGGTTTTGTAGCGCGCAGACACGGCAGGCACCGGCGTCGCTCTGGGGGAGGGTGGCGAGACGCTCAGGCTCAGCGGGGAGACACTCAGGCCCGGTGGAGGCGGCAGCGTGGACTCGCCACTCACCTGCCCTTCGATCATACTCACCGAGCGGTCAGCCCGGAATGGGATGCGTTGCAGGGCAGAGCGCGGAAGCTGCTCCCGGCTCCATGGCTGGCTGGTAACACTGGTCAGGGACCAGACGTCGTCTGTAGGCTCACCACCCATGTTGAATTTGGAGTTGGGAAGTGTGACTGGGCAGAGGGAATGTCTGCGCTGGAACCCGACAGCGTGCCTAGACCCATCCTGAACTTCTAGACTCTGAAAAGTCTGTGAGACAGAGAAGGACTTTTTAAAATACACAGAAGGTTGACAGATCAACATTTAGCTCAATAATGCACCCCCTTCCACCCTTTCCACCATTCCACCATTCCCATTCCATTTTACTCCAGATGGCAAGGAATACCAGACACCTCTACAAAGTCCCATAATACTGAATAAAATGTTTTTTTTTTATAGTTTTGGCTCAAATTAGTCATGAATTCCCAAACACTCAACATAACCAACACTATGAGTACCAAATGACTCATTTTTTTTATAGTTTTGGCTCAAATTAGTCATGAATTCCCAAACACTCAACATAACCAACACTATGAGTACCAAATGACTCCCATTTCTAACTTTCTATATACTTTTTATACAGTTTAGTTTTTGTATAAAGATTATAGACTGTACCAAATACCATCAACTTAACAATCAAACTTAAGAGCATTAAGCAGCGTTCATGACTCACCTTGCAAAATTCCTCATCCAACTCAAGAAAAGGTGTAAGGAGATTTGACGGCATTGCTAGGATGCCGTAGACAGTAGGCCTGAGAATCTGCAGCCAAAAAAAAGTGTGAAGTTGCTTGAGGATTGGGGTGTGAGGCACTCCAGCGCTCTACCTCCCAGCTGCTGGAATCCCCTTTTATAAGCAGAAACTTTGGAACCCCACCCACATTTTGGCAAGATGGTATTTCACGCCCCTTTAAGTGTGACAAGGGATCAATTTACACTTTTCTCCCAGTACTAGTCACTTCTATTGCATTAAAACACAAGAGTTGAATCAGTCATTGCCAATTTCTTTCTCGTAATGGACCTTATCATCATCTCAAATTTGCATTGTATAGAAGCCATGTGACATGCCAACACCTGAGGATTATGTGCACTTAATCTTAGAAAGACAGAAGACTTTAGAAGCAAAGTTTTGTAATTCCATTGTGAAAAGCATTGTGTCGGAAATTGCACTTAACTAGTCTCATTTAATTAGAATTCATTATAAGGCATTAAGTGCTGTATAAATTAGAGAATGATTACAATGTCATGTACTTTAAACTGTAAGCCAAGTCACTATGCGGAGCTTAATTATAAAGTAGGGCTTTAGGAAGCAGCAAACATGCAAATTTTAATTATTTATAATCAGTATTTATATATTTGGGAGAAAAAAGTTGTAGTACATATACATTATTCTTTTACATAAGCAGAAAAATGGCTTTTCATTCTCTTTGTACATTATAATACTATATTGCTTATTAGTAGCCTTTTCTTTTTTTTTTTTAGATCAAATCTTATCCATACTCACATTGAATATCTATTAAATATACAATTGAAATAAATCTTGAAATATACATGCTGCCACAGTTACAATACATACAAATACTACATTAAAATACACAAATAATATAGTAATCTTATGAATAACGTATAATTACCAATTACCTAATTTTACTTCTCAATATCACAGATGATTATTTTTAATTTTGGAACAAGCAATTGTGATTGCGATTATTTTTAAAGATGAGCCCTGTTATAATTATATTATTTCACTATAGAATATGAGATTGAATATGAGTTTATATCTTAACCTCAGCTAAGAGGCACATTCCTGTGCAAATATCAGATACGTCAGTTCTTTTGTGTTATATTCCGTTCGTCTCTAAGGCAATTTACTGAAACTGTTATAGCTTTTCCCCTATACATATATTTTCTCCTTCCATCATGGGGAGTTCATCTGGGTAATCTCAGTCATAGAGTCTAGTCATCTCAGAAATGGGCGCCCATAAGCGCTGTGGCTCGGCCCTGATAAGGTAAACTGCAAAACATTTCATAACAGCGCAGCATGATGCATTCTGACCCCTCCAACACCACCCTCTCCCCCCCGGCTGCACTTTATTATTCATTCCTAGTGTTGAAGTGTCACATCCTTGTCTCGGTTTCAAGCTGTACAGCTTGAGTTTTGTGTGTTTTTGCATTTCACTGTAAAGTAATGAGCATTTTTCGGCGGTGATAGGCGGGCATTCGGGTCAGTCCGCCAAATTGGATTTTGCTAAATATTCAGATTGGACTTTGTCACAAAACGGCGTTGGGAAGATTCTGGATTCCTATATTTGAAGTGTTTGATTATTGTCGTATATTGGATCGTAGTTATTGCTCAGTCGATCCCCTGATCTAGTGATACATCAGTATTACTTATCCTACATGTTGGTTTACATTCAAATATGATAGAATTTCATCACCTTTTTTAACTTGGATTGTTTTTCAAGAAGATGTGAGATGTGAGTGAGCTCTTTCACCAAAGTCCCCAGGGAAACCTACACTGTAAATGTTAGCATAAGAAGCTCTAGTCAACAAGAAACACTGTCTCTTCAACACAATAAGGCCTTATCTCGAAGGGTAGTGTCAACACCTCTTCTAGTTCAGTTATTGGAAGGATCAGGCAGCACAAAAAGTCCACTATCCTACAGAACACTTGTTGACTTCTTCCAGATAAAGCGCAAGGATGTTTAATTTGGCCTGAGAGACAAGCAACTGAATCTGGGGGTTGTATTTGTTTGTGGCAAAGTGTCTGAAGAAGAGATTAAAATCCATCTGAATGCCAGAGAACAAAAACAAGCAACTGCCATTGTCTTTGTCACAAACAGCGATAGGAGCTTGATGGCCATTTAAAGCACTACTGACTTTTAGAAACTGCTTCTTTGATAGCTGCTCATTTAACATATCCCCTCCCCATTTGAATGAAATGCTCAAACTGGGAGTTTTCTGGTGGGAATTTGGTTGCAGGTGTTGCTGTCTGTAGACTTGAATAGAAACTCTTGAAACAGTTTTAAAAGGCATGACAAGAAAAAATGGAGTAGATTGCACACAGCAACACCGTTTTGAGAAAAAAAAAGAAAGACACTGGGATGTTCCAGCTCTGAAAGAAACAATTATGAGGCACAAAGGCCTCCTGGAGGTCGGCTCTGGCTGTAGCGACTTGAAGAAAGCCCTGGTGCTGCCTCATGCAACAATAGCATTATGAGGATGCTGTTTTGCTCTCTGGCCATGCCCTGGCTTACCAAGTGTGAGACACACCAGAGTGCCTGAGTCACAGGGTTCAGGCCCTGAATCTTTAATGAGGTAGAGGAGGATTGAGGAGAATTGTTAATGATTAGCCTGTCTAGTGAGAGTGCATTGAGCTAATAAAAGTGAGAAACGCAAATAGATGCTTGAGAGGAGTTAGCATGACTGCAATATGTTACTAACATTATGTCACTTCATCAATGAATTGTTCTCAACATAACATAGTGTTGGAAACTTTTTACTTCAGGAGCTCTGAAAGACATTCAGTACAGATTTATTTCATTTGTGTTTATTTAAATAACAGTATAGTAAATGCCTATTTGTAGCCATAGAGATTCCCATTGCCATTCTGCCATTTTTTTAACTGACACAATGTTAGGTTCATTGACCTACTTTGACCTTATTTGGAGTCCCTGTTTGTTTACAATAACTTTGAGTTATCGAGGTTTGGATTAAACCTATTTGATTAAAGGGACTAGTCAAATAAGCTAAGAATTCTCAGAACATAATGATACATTGTGATTTACATCCACTCTAAATAAATAAAAAGTTTATATAAAATGAAGTCTGAGCCCTTTGAATGAATGTACAGAATTTATGATGTGTGGTTACCAGACGGAACCTGAAACCCAGCTTTAGTTGCCCACTGTTGTTTGGTGACAGTTTTGCTTTTCCTCAGACAGGAAGGAATGTGACTGTTACCCTGTCACTTTTACATAACCCATAAAAAAAACAGTCTGGTTATCAGTGCACACACTTTAGCCGTTTGAGTGCTTTAACTGTAAGTATGAGGCTTGGATCAGTTCTCTGTCTGATTGATGGTTGATGTTGTTTTTCTCATCGCAGCCATTAGTTCTAAATGTTTCTGCCTACGACTGTAAAGCTTCAATGGTTCTTAAATGAGAGGAGATAATGGCCCACTTAGAATATGTTTTTCATTTACTGTATCAATTAAGGACATTGCTAAATAAAAAAATGTTTCAAATTTGAAACTTTTTAACGTTTATGTTTCACTTGAACCATATCCCATCAATAAAGTCAATCTTGTTTATGTTTACTTTGGAACATAATACAATTTCTAGTTCAGGAAAAAAAAAATACCATTTAGGTATAAACCTTTTATTTCTCTTATTCCACTTTACATATTCATTTATACCTTCCAGGTACTTTTACAAATATCCGGATCACGATTCAAATAATGTTGTTTTTTTTTTCCATTTTTTCATAGCTACTAATTCTATCACCCATATTTATATGCATTTTAGTGTCAGAACAGAAAGAAAAATGAGACATTTGCATGTATTGTGTTTCTAATAACACTATGCTAGTACAATATAAAAAATCTAATGGTAAATTAAAACCATTTCACTTTAGGACACAGATAAAAACAATTAACTCATTCAGTTCAAAATGAATAAAATATCTAAATCCTAGCAGCATGAGTGACATGTCCTGTTTACGCCCCTTTCTTCAAGACTCCTCCCATGACACCTCCTACTCAGCATGTTGGTTGCTCTTTATTGCTGACATGGCTCCTCCCCTTGTGGGAAATGGACCACTCTTCTTTGTGTCCCCCTTCACAAGAGTCCTTTTGTTGCAGGCCTCCATATGCCAAGCTGAAGACTCAAAGAAGCCCTGCGCTGCTGGCTCAGGCCATAAACACTACTGGATGGAGGGAGAGGGGGATGAGAAGGCTAGAGCAGGGGGTGGGGTGGTGATGGTTGGGGGTATATTTCCTCTTGGACGCACAGGATGAGGCTTCAGTGGCATGAATGAGTTTAGGGTCAGTGAATGGTCCAGAAGTGTAAACTCCACCCCATGGCTCAATCAATATGAGGAGCAGAAGGCCTGCAGAGACCAGAGACATTGGCCTGTGTGTGTGTGTGTGTGTGTGTGTGCCCCCTCTGTTCTGGGTATAAGTTACAAAGCAGTTCCCACACTCACACACTGACCAGCAGCCTCATTTAACATGAACGTGGCACTATAGGGTGAATGCACACTCCGCAACACACATTTCGTAAACATGTCAGTGCTGCTCCATTTAGAAAACACACAGGCAAATCTGTTGGCTTTATACACACATCTACTATCAGTTAAACACAGTGTAGTATATATATATATATACTAAAATCTAATATCTTATTTAGACATAAAGTCTAACATACTATATTTTAAGTTCCTATATGATTTTGGATGTTTATATGTTTCATATGTTTAAATATGCATGTGTGCAAACATGATTGGATCGAGAAACATATTTTGGACCAAAATATAAGCAACACAAAACCAGATATTATTGTCCATTATTCTATTAAACCAATGAAGGGTGGCCTATTAGTCTCACTTGCTTATCTTGCAATATATTTACTTTAAAGTGTACTGTATAGTAAATGTACTGTATCTCTTAAAAAATGGTATATAAATCCAAAGGAACAAGGGTGACCTGCTAATTTCAGTTGTGATGTTATGTGTGAATTGAGTCATAAGTAAAGGCACAAATCTAAGTCCTGCCCCTAACCTCAGCATTTCTTACTTTCATATGACTTTTGTGTTCTTTCATTTACAGTAGGTGTCAACTCTTTTTAATTAACTTGGGTTTAAATTTGACTAATGCCCTTTGAGTAATACAGTGCCTTGATAAAGTATTCATACCCCTTGAACTGAAATTTGTTTCACATTACACCCACAAATTTAAATGTATTTCGTTGGAATTGTGTTTTGTAGACAAACACAAAGTAGGAAGTAATTGTGAAAAGTGAAAAGGAAATGATGCATAGTTTTCAAATATGTATGGTGTGCATTTGTAGTCAGCCCCCTGTATTCTGATACCCCTAAATAAAATACAGTGTAAATAAACTCACATTTTCCTAATTAGTAAATAGAGTACACCTGTGTGTAATTTGTTCTACAGCTGTACTGTGAAGGCCTCAGAGGATTGTTAGAGAACATTAATGAACAAACAGCATCATGAAAACTAAAGAACACACCAGACAGGTCAGGGATAAAGTTGTGGAGAAGTGTAAAGCAGACTTAGGTTACAAATGGAAAATGGAAGGAGTATGGCTATGAAACTTCTAATCTACTAAGACATGGCCGTCCACCTAAACTGACAGCCCAGGCAAGGGGAGCACTAATTAGAGAAATAGCCAAGATGCCCTTGGTCACTCTATTAGTTGACAACTATTAGTTGTGTACTCCACAAATCTGACCTAGTGGCAAGAAGAAAACCATTTCTGAAAGCAAGCCATAAGAATTCCCATTTGTAGTTTGCCACAAGCCATGTAGGAGACACATCAAACATGTGGAAGAAGGTGCTCTAGTCAGATGAGACCAAAGTTAAACTTGTTGGCCTAAATGCAAAACACTATGTGTAGCAGACTAATGGCACATCACCCTGAACATACCATCCCCGATGTGAAGCATGGTGGTGGCAGCATCATGCTGTGGGGATGCAGCATGGGAGCAGGGACAGGGAAGTTGGTCAGAGTTGATGGGAAGATGGATAGACCTAAATAGAGGGCAATCCTGAAGGAAAACCTGTTAGAGGCTGCAAAAGCCTTGGGACTGGGGCGGAGGTTCACCTTCCAGCAGGACAACGACCCTAAACATACAGCCAGAGATACAATGGAATGGTTTAGATCAAAGTATATTCATGTATTAGAATGGTCCAGTCAAAGTCCAGACCTAAATCCCATTGAGAATCTGTGGCAAGACTTGAAAATTGCTGTCCATCCAGTCTGACTGAGCTTGAGTATTTTGCAATGAAGAATGGGCAAAGATTTCTCCCTGTAGATGTGCAAAGCTAGTAGAGATATACCAAAAAGACTTGCAGCTGTAATTGCAGCGAAAGGTGGTCCTACAAAGTATTGACTCAATACCTGAATTTGTAAAAAATTTTGAAAACCATGTATCCTCAATTACTTGCTACTTTGTGTTGTGTTTATCACAGAAAATCCCAATTTTATAATATTTATTTTTCAAGG
>JANCOA010000040.1:24848382-24853382 GCA_024363135.1 Leptodoras oyakawai
AAGAAAGAAAGAAAGAAAGAAAGAAAGAAAGAAAGAAAGAAAGAAAGAAAGAAAGAAAGAAAGAAAGAAAGAAAGTGGAAAAAAGTAAAAAGAAAAAGAAAGAAAGCAGTGGAAAACAAAATGAAAGAAAGAGCGAAAGAACGAAAGAAAGAAGTGGAAAAAAGTAAAAAGAAAGAAAGAAAAGCAGCAAATAAAATAAGCATGAAAGAAAAAGGAACTACAATAACAAATGCTATAAGCAACATAATAAACCTCCGCTGTTATTTATTTGTTTATTTATTTGTTTACTGGCTTCTTATTTGATTGACGTCTGACTGTTAGTTTTCCAAGCCATTATCGTTCATCATTATTTTATTCTAAAATTGTATTCATTTATTTATTTGCTTGTTTGTTGGTGTATTTATTTATTTATTTATTCTACTGATTGAATTTCTTTATCTGGGTTACGTATTTGTCTTCTTTATTCTTTATATTTATTCTCTTCTACTGAGCACCGCAGCTAAACCAGCGCAGGATATAAGAGCGTCTCTAACAGCACACAGTCAGGTGTAACATCGCTTTAACTGGAATAACGTTTCCTAATTATTGTCCTCGTGGGAATCGGGAGCTTGGGGCTTTAAAAGACCAGAGAATACAGATTTTCTTATTTAACACAACTGGTTATTTCTGCTTAAAATCTATAAAGTCACTTCAGCTTAAGCGGTAACTCAGTAAATAATGAACGAGCAGAGAATAAAAGTGACGCCGCGTCTTTGTGCGCGTTAAGGATCGTTCCGGTTGCCAGAAGCGTACGGACGATGCTCTAATCCTAACCGGTGATCTGCACAGCCCATCTCATCACTCACACCCCATTTGCAGAAGATTTGCTGAAATCGCTCTTATGCACTACAGTCTATGTCCAAACTCCATACAGGAATTTAATATGCTCGTATTAGCGCTAACCATAGCGATGCTAGCTTTACGATATTACTGTCCCCTAATTGCATAAACAACTCAGACACATCTGCATAGCCAGCATAATCTGCAGGCACAACTGGCTGCGTGTAAATGGACTGATCCTCTGTAAATGAGGAAAAGATTGAGAAAAAAAAATGGGAAAAGAATTGAAAACAGCACTTATTATATTATAGGATATGCGCTGGCGTCCGTAAACCAGACGTCAGCACGGCGGCTCCTTAAAGACCCGTTCCAGCAGATTACACTCGGAAGTTGCTGCTTCGTAGTCATTTTCAGACGTTTCCTGATTACTGAGTTTTGTCCTTCATCCATCGTGACTCCCAGCTTCTAACACAACCGCATGCATGTGGCACAGGAAATGATGATGCAGAGGTGGATAGCAGACAGTCAGAGGGAGAGACAGACAGACAGACAGACAGACAGACAGACAGTGAGAGAGACAGTGTGGACAGTCAATAATGAAAGTGTAGAGGATGGAGACAGAAGGACAGACAGACAGTAAGACAGACAGACAGACAGAGAGACAGATAGAGAGACAGACAGAGAGATGGTGTGGACAGCCAATAATGAAAGTGTAGAGGATGGAGACGGAAGGGGAGACGGACAGAGAGACGGACAGAGAGATGAACAGAGAGACAGATAGAGAGACCTTGTGGACAGCCAATAATGAAAGTGTAGAGAAGATGGAGACGGAAGGACAGACAGACAGAGAGACGGACAGAGAGACCTTGTGGACAGCCAATAATGAAAGTGTAGAGAAGATGGAGACGGAAGGACAGACGGACAGAGAGACGGACAGAGATACGGACAGAGAGACCTTGTGGACAGCCAATAATGAAAGTGTAGAGAAGATGGAGACGGAAGGACAGACAGACAGACAGTGAGAAAGACAGTGAGACAACAGTGAGATGGACAGTGAGACGGACAGCGAGGCGGTGTGGATAGCCAATAATGAAAGTGTAGACGATGGCGATGGAAGGACAGACAGAGAGAGAGAGAGAAAGAGAGAGAGACAGTGAGACAAACAGTCAGAGAGACAGATAGTGAGTCAGACAGGGAGACAGCCATGAAAGAAAGTGTAGAGGATGGAGACGGAAAGACACACAGACAGACAGAGAGACTGACAGACAGACTGAGTGTGGACAGCCAGTAAGGAAAAGGTAGAGGATAGAGACAGAAGGACAGACAGACAGACAGACAAAAAGAGAGGCAGATACACAGACTGACAGAGAAACAGACAGACAGATAGACCGGCAGACAGAGTTATGAAAGGATGAAAGCAGAAGGACAGACTGACAGACAGAACACTGACAAACAGAGACAATGGCTTTCAGCACAACCTCATGCAGACATAACGACCCAGGAAGTGTCGCTTTGTCTCAGATGGTGGACAAACAATAATAAATGTGTAGCGGTAGCGGACACGGATACATTATATATACAGACTGACAGACAGACAGACAGACAGACAGACACGTGGACAGTCAGAGAGAATGTGGACAGCTTGTAATGAAAGTGCACATGCACCTGAGATATAGTGCGATGGACAGACAGAAAGACAGAGAGACAGACAGGCAGGCAGGCAGGCAGGCAGAGAGATACAGAAAGACAGACAGAAAGACAGACAGAAATATACTCAGATATACAGACAAATATTGACAGAATTCGGACCTTCATTGGGAAGAGTGAAATAACTGACGTGACGATATTAAACGTGTTTATCAGACTGTCTGCTCTTCGAGAAAATGAAACAACAAGAAATGGATGTAGAGTCCGTCACATTTCCTGCATTACTTATTTACATTCACACCTGTGTGCATGCACGTGCACCACACACACACACACACACACACACACATACCCCCACACCCACCCACACACACCCACCTCTGCTATCAGGAGCATATCCCCAAGCATGGCACAGGCTCCGGCATACATTTACATCTATTTCCATAAATACTGTGAGGAGATGAAACCGTGTTTTTGTACTAAGCTGTATTTTAACGCACAGTCTAAAGACACAAAGGGGCATGCAGTGCTAAGTAGTGAACAGCACATGAGGGTTAAGGAAGGTCACAGGTCCTGCATTATTGCCTCTAATCCAGTAGAGACTTGGAGTGAGGTCAGAGGTCAAGCGAGAACAACAAGAGCAGAGTGGATTTTTAATCTTACAAAGCCTTTAGGTGGGGGGAAAGGAACCACCGCTGAATACTGACAACGGATGACAACACCCAACTGAACGATATTACACTGTAGCTTCTAAAAGATGAGTACCATCACCTTCCAGCACATTCATCTGGTCAAATTTAGTCCACGTCCCAGTATGGTGTGGAAGATTCCACGAGTCTAATGTTAATGGATCAGCAGCTTCTCAAAGTACTGTAAAAATATCTATCTATCGATCCATCCATCTATATACCCCCCATTCATCCATCTATATATCCATCCATCCATCTATATATCCCTCCATCCATCTATATATCCCTCCATTCATCCATCTATATATCCATCCATCTATCTATCTATCTATCTATCTATCTATCTATCTATATATATATATCCATTATATCCATATATCCATTCATCCATCTATATGTCCATCCATCCATCTATCTATCTATATATCCATCCATCCATATATCCATTCATCTATCTATATATATCCATCCATCTATATATGCATCCATCCATCTATCTATCTATATATCCATCCATCCATCCATCCATCCATCCACCCATCCATCCATCCATTTCTATATATCCATTATATCCATCCATCTATATATCTATCCATCTATATACCATTCATCCATCCATCTATCCATCCATTCATCCATCTATTCATCCATCCATTCATATATCCATCCATCCATTCATCCATATATATATCCATCCACATATCCATTCATCCATCTATATACGTATATCCATTATATCCATCCATCTATATATCCATCCATCTATCTATATATCAATTCATCCATCTATATATCCATCTATCTATCCATCCATTCATCCAGCTATACATCCATTCATTCATATATCCACCCATCCATCCATCTATACATCCATCTATAGATCCATTCATCCATTCATATATCCATCCATCTATATATATATATATATATATCCATCCATCCATATAACTATCTATTTATCCATCTATACATCCAATCTTATATCTATCCATCCACTCATCCATACAATAACACAATATCAGTTACTTTTTGGAAAATGCCATGGATTTTCCTCGTCCAAAAGATTATACTACTAAATTATATTGTATATATTACTCATTCGCTCATTATCTAAGCTGTTTATCCTCTGCTGGGTCACGGCGCACGCTGGAGCCGATCCCAGCGCTCACTGGGTTGAAGGCAGGGAAACACCCTGGGCAAGTCACCAGTCCATCGCAGGACAGACACAAATACAGACACTTTCACACACCCACTTACACCTATGGGCAATTTAGTATCTCATGTTCACCTGCACGTCTTTTGGCTGTGGGAGGAAACCAGGGTTCCTGGAAGAAATCCATGGAGATATGGGGAGAACATGCAAGCTCCACATAGGGGGGGGGGACCCTGGCCTGGCCTGGCCCGGAGATCGACCCAGGGTGCTTCTTGCTGTGAGCCCATATATTAATTAAAATAAATATTAATTAAAAAAAATGAAAGCTAAAAAAATAAGATCCTAAAATCATTAATTAATTGATTAATTTAAAATGCTATAGAACCCTAACTAAGCAACATAAAACGAGCCATGATTAGTCTTCTTCACTCCTGACTGCTTCTGTACGACAGATCGTCCATTCAAATGCATTCACCGATTCAGAAATCCACTCGTTTCTTTTCCTATTTATTGTCTTTCTTTGCAGAAATCCCCATGCCATCCCTCTGCGAGTGATATCGGAGCAGCACGGACAATAGCGCAGCGCCAGGCCATTGTTTCAGCCGAGACGAGGAGTACAGCTTGCCACAAAGATGCCTATTGTTCCAGCCAGAAGGCGGATAAAATTAAAAGAAAAAAAGCAGCCGATAGTA
>JANCOA010000040.1:24855882-24858545 GCA_024363135.1 Leptodoras oyakawai
CCTTTACTCGAGATAAAAATGTGAACTTTTCGCCTGTGAATATTTGCCACTAAAACCATTCATTCCAGTGGCGATGCAGATTTGTGACAACTGTGACATCTGTTCAGTGTGAACAGATTTGCGGCAACTTGTGCTTCAGAAAAATAAATGACGGGTTAAACATCATCCAATGATGATCATCTGGTCCTCATCACTTGACAAAAGATGAGATTCTGAATACATCCCATTTTAAAGGTAGAGAAAGAGAAGGGGAGCCGAAGCTGCACCACCGGGTGTTTCCAGGTGTTTCCGGGTGTATTTTAGGATGTCCGTGGGACAGATTGAGGCCATTCTGAGGATTCTAGTGAAAACACTTCATAGCTGATTAACAGCATTTACATTACAAAGGAAAGTCGTGTTTTAAGGTTTAACATCTTGTTGAATGCCTTCTGTGTCTCATACCGTTTAATTTAAGGTATCAAAGGTGCCATATTATAAAATTTTAGTATTCAACTAAACTATATATATATACATATATACATCTCCATCCATTCATACATCTATCCATCCCTTCATCCATCTATATATCTCTCCATCTATATATCCATCCATTCATCCATCTATATATCCATCCATTCATCCATCTATGTATCTATCCATCTATATATATATCCATCCATCCATCCATCCACCCTTCTATATATCCATCCATTAATCCATCTATATATCCGTCCATCCATCCATCCACCCATCTATCTATATATCCATCCATCCATCCATCCTTCTATACATCCATCCATTCATCCATCTATATATCCATCCATTCATCCATCTATCCATCCATCCAACCTTCTATATATCCATCCATCCATACATTCATTCATCCATCTATATGTCCATCCATTCATCCATCTATATATCCACCCATCCATCTATATATCCATCCACCTATATCCATTCATCTATCCAGCTATATATGCATCCATCCATGTATGTCCATCCATTCATCCATCTATATATCCATCCATCCATGTCCAGCCATTCATCCATCTATATATCCATTCATCTATACATCCATCCATCCATTCATCCCCATATCCATTCATCCATCTATCAATCCATATATCTGTCTATTTATCCATCCATCCATACATCTATCCACCCATCCATTCATCCATCTATATATCCATCCATTCATCCATCTATCCATCCATCCAACCTTCTATATATCCATCCATCCATACATTCATTCATCCATCTATATGTCCATCCATTCATCCATCTATATATCCACCCATCCATCTATATATCCATCCACCTATATCCATTCATCTATCCAGCTATATATGCATCCATCCATGTATGTCCATCCATTCATCCATCTATATATCCATCCATCCACCCATCCATGTCCAGCCATTCATCCATCTATACATCCATCCATCCATCCATCCATCCATCCCCATATCCATTCATCCATCCATCAATCCATATATCTGTCTATTTATCCATCCATCCATCCATAAAATAATATTAGTATAAATTCTGTAAATAATAAAAAATTAAACAACAACTTCCACAGAGTTCAACCACAAGTCAACAAATAAGGAAGAAAAACATCGGGCTGACTGAAAAAGCCAAGCGATTTATTCGCCACCAAAAAAGCAAACCCTCTGAAGAACAGCAAAAAAAACCAAAATCTTACCAGCCATCATCTTCTGAGCCTCGTACGGCTCCATGTAGCCATCGTTCTCCACCGGCTTCTCCACGCTGCTCTGGGTGCCGCCGCCTTGATCGGCAGCATCGAAAGGGTCTGCGTAGTCCTCCAAGATGATCAGCTGTAGAGAAAAGCATACGAGTGTGTAAGAGAACCGTGTGAGAGCCTTCAGAAAGCCCTGCTGTGAGGTCATCTCCCAAACTGAGGACAGAAGGAAGAGACATCAGAGTAGAAAACAAAGCCAAGAGATGAGGATTAAGGGTCAGGGCATGGGGGAAATCAGAGTCTTCAACTGCTTTCAACCCCTTAAAACCTGCTTCTGGTTATTATTCAGGTGTTCATCTTACAAACATACGCTCAATAACAATTCAATAATGGCGAATTTTTGTGGACCGGTGACAAGATGTGTAAACAAGATGGGTTAAAAATAAATGATGGAGCTGTTGATTGGTCCTGGGTGATTAAGGGGTTATACGTCGTATGAATTTTTTGCCACACTACCAAGCCATCTCCAATAATGAAACAAAACATTAATCATCTCTGCATTTCATTTCTAAAGTAGAGGACTTCATTACTAAGGAATGCACAAACAGCCTCAAGATCTGTGCATGTTTGTGTGTGTGTGTGCTATTAAAGCTGTCCAAATGAATTTCATTCTCCCAATGCTATCCCATGTTGCGTAATATTTGTGTATTCAAAGGCCAATTTTGTTTGTTAAAACCCCACAAATTTTCACATTCTACTTTTAGTCGCCTAATGAAAAACGACCAAAATATTCATTTCCTGAAATTTCTTTGGGGCTAAAACAGGACAAAGGACATACAGTACAGGCCAAAAGTTTGGACACACCTTCTCATTCGATGCGTTTTCTTTATTTTCACGACTACTTTCATTGTAGATTCTCACTGAAGGCATCAAAACTAGTTCATTCATAATATAATTCATATTATAAAATAATCCTAATATG
>JANCOA010000040.1:25521340-25540431 GCA_024363135.1 Leptodoras oyakawai
GGTGTCCCCTGTGACCCTGAAAAGGAATAAGCGGTTAAGAAAATGAATGAATGAATGAATATTATAATATAATATAATATAATATAATATAATATAATATAATATAATATAATATAATATAATATATAGTACCTGCATCTCAGCATTTACAACTCCATGGTAAAATGCTTGGGCTACAATGTGGGTTGGTTTATGTAAATTCTGGGCTCATGAATATGTATGAGTCTGGAATATTACATTACATTCTAGGGATTTTTTTAAACTGACCATTTTACCGACCTCTATGGGATTTGCATTTGAAAGAGGAAACAACAGTATTTGAAATTCAGTATGTCAGCTCCATGTTCTTCATATTCAACTAAACCAAGGTAAATACAGTTTTTCATTCTGTAGCACATTTACATATCAGTTTAGTCACCAGCCTATCTTTTTTTCACACGTTTGACATTAACAGGACAAGACATGCAGCTTGTCATGTAACCAAGAAACCACAAAACCTAAAGGACCAGCTTTACCTCTTTGACTGTTACAAACTGCTGATTCTTTCCATTCTTTCCTGTTTTATCCATTTATATGGATCGTTCACCATAGCCCCTCTGAATCAACTGTTACTTTCTAAACAGTAATGTGGCAGAACAAGCATGTTAATACAAACCTGAGATTTAAATGACATCCAGCACTACTGCCAGATATGCTTTTGACCATTTAGAGAAAAATGATAGTAAATATATAGCTGCATGGTGTATGTTATGTAGTAAGTAGTATGTTCGCTTTCATACAGCCATGCTGTTAAGCTGTTATAAATTCCTCTTTTGTCCCTTGACACACCTTCATACGTACACGTACATACTTTTTTTTTTTGCCACAATCTTACTTGTCAACAGCACACACACACATGGACAAATCATTAGCTGAGATCCACACGTTTCAGCACTAAAAAGTAATAATATTTTTGAGTGCCAGGTAAATTTGATGGATCTTTGCCAGTTCTAGAACAGCATGGCCACACATGCATGGACAGCTGGACTTTTTTTCAAAACACCATCTGTTCAGGATGTTTGTCTTATGGTTGAATATTTTCACACAATTATACAGGAAGATTGGTACACTGTTTTCCACAACAGGATACTAATTGCAAGCATTGTGAATTTGCTCCAATATCATTCTGCAGTAAAAACTGCTTTTCAACATTATTTTTGTGTGGAGATAAAAATAGTCTGACTGCCTGTCTTGTGTGTTTTGATGGTGTATACATTATAAATTATGCTTATAATGTTCTAAACTGCAGTATAGATTTTAGAGTCTTATGACAGATTGAGAAAAGCTGTATTTATTCAATTCAATTCAACATTATTTCTAAAGTGCTTTTAACGATGGACATTGTCTCAAAAGACAAGAAATCAGGACATGGTCTGTAGGCCTTGTCCCCAACAGCTATCCCTAATGAGCAAGCCGGTGGCAATGGTGGCAAGGAAAAACTCCCTCAAATGATAAGAGGAGGAAACATTGAGAGGAACCAGAATGAAGACGGAACCCATCCTCATTTGGGTGACACTGGGTAGTGCAGTGACAGAAAATCCCTTCTATAACTGAATGCTATGTAGTTAAGAAAAAAAACAAAACTGTAACATTAACCAGTAAAGTGATTAAAATTTTCACAAAGTCCACACTGTTGGAGATAAAAACTGCTCGCTGATGGAGATTTAACTGATTAACATGGCAGTTAGTCCTAGCTGTCGTCGTAGGAAGGCTGACTTCAGGAAGGCTTCTGTGCAGAGTGCAAGCAGGGACTCTAAGAAGACTAGCTAAGACAGCATAACTAAAAGGGTGAGCCAGAAGGTAACAAAGACATGAGGGAGCCCTGAGACATAAAGCTCCAGCCACTCCACTGAGTGAGGGGGCAACAGTATCTAAACATCCCAGTTTACCAGAACACTCTATACCTATGAACCCTCCAGATCTGCGCCTTTACCTAAGAGAAAAGCCAGTGACAAAAGGCTTGATTAAACAAATACATTTTCAGCTTAAACTTAAACTCTGAGACTATGTCAGAGTAATTGGAAGGCTGTTCCATAGTTGTGGGGCTTTGTAAGAGCAAGCTCTGCCCCCTGCTCTAGTTTTCAATATTCAAGGTACCAACAAAGACCCTGCACCTTTTGATTGCAGTAGGCACCGAGGATCATAAAAGAGTAAAAGTTCGCTTAGGTACTGCGGTGTGAGATCGTTTAATGCCTTATAGGTTAATAGTAGTATTTTATAATCAATGTGAAATTTGACTGGAAGCCAATGCAGTGTGGATAAGATGGGAGTGATGTGATCATATCTTCTGGTTTTAGTAAGGACTCTGGCTGCTGCATTCTGAACTAACTGGAGTTTTTTTATCCACTTACTGGAACATCCAGACAGCAAGGCATTACAATAATCAAGCCTAGAGCTAACAAAAGCATGAACTAATATTTCTGCATCGTGCTGCGACATTATATTTCTTATTTTAGTAATATTATTTAGTAATATTTCTAAGATGAAAGAAGGCTATCCTAGTAATTTATATAGCTGGACACAAAACGGTGAAGCATACAGTGTAATCCTGTGTCTCTGCTGCTGCCGTTCATAAGCTGGACATGTAGGTCACAAAGAGTAATCCAATCACTAATTTGATTGTTTAGAATTACAAAGTCAGGAAAATACAGTTCTATCTGCTCACTCTGTTGAGCTCAAATGCTTTTTTTTATATTTTCCAGCCTTTCAGGATTTTTTTGAAAATAAGCACAGGTTGAATACAATTTTTAAAAAAGAGCATAGGAAAATAAGTCCAAATTGTAAAGTAATAGCAATGTCAAAATAATCAGGCCTAATCAGACGATCAGAAAACAATGTGAACTTGAGGAAATGAGCGAGGTAGCAGAAGGGATATGTGGCTTCGCCCACAAGACCTGAAAGAGGATTAACTGGAGTGGGCTAATTGGGTTTGGGGGATAGCCCCAAGCATTACAGGCTGGGGTAAATATTTGTCCCTACCATGAATGGGAAGACTGACTGAGTGAGTTGCCCCCTCCCCTCTCCTGAGTTGTGTATGTCTGTGTGTGTGAGTTTGGACTATTCGGCCTATTGTTCTGAGATTAATAAAGTTACCTTGTTTAAAAGAGCAACTGGTGTGGAAAATATATTTACTGCAGAGACAAAGGTTGTCAGAAAGAAACCATTAAGGTTTCATCTCTCACAGCCATTGTCTCTGAATTACAGTATGCTGAGAGAGTTAAGAGGAGGTCTTTGAGGTGGTAGCATAGATTGGAACCAAAATACATTCAAATATCCCACTGTGTCAGCAAATGCCACACTTCCTTTTGCTTATCCTAGGTCAGCAAAGCACATTTGTTGCTACCCAAGAGAACAGCAAAACACAACAATTAGCCCCAAACTGTTGCTACTTAATCTGGCTTTACACTGTGCAATTCCAGCTGTATTTTTCTTCTCACACTGAATGTGATGATCCTGATAAGAATTCTTTAACAGAAGAATATTGTATTTGTCACATACACATTACAGCTTGTCAGAGCACAGGGTCAGCCATGATGCAGTGCACCTGTAGCAAACAGGGCTAAGGGCTTTACTCAAAGGCCAAACAGTGGTAGCTTGGCAGTGCTGGGGCTTGAACCCCATCTTTCTGAACAACAACATAGAGCCTTAACCACTTGCACTACCATATGAAAACATGTCCTTCATATCAGATTAAACAATGAAGATAGTTATTACCTTCTGCCATACTGCTTGTGCAGTGACACAATACAGGTTTGTAGATCTTCAACTGGAAAGCAAAATAGTTTCAGTATGTCATAATAGTACATAAAGTCTATGAACAGATCATTTGCATGCTAAGTACCTAGGTACACACTGGCATTGTCATTACCATGTTTGTAACTATCCTGTGAGTTTTGTATAATCATATGCCATCCTCTTATTGGTAGATTTGGTAACAGATTGGTAGCATTTTTTCTGATACTGCCAGAACTTTGTCATTGTCTGTCAGTGGCTACAGCTGCAGTAAATCATAGTGCATCACATTATGTTTTAAGACCACCGATCTCAATGCATGACCAAAGATCATCACTTGCAATGTACAATCGTGCTTGTGACAGCAAAGCCAGGGCAAAAATCATACAGTGTAAACTCTGCAAAAACATTCATCAACGTAAGCTTGCATCTGCATTAAAATAGAGCCCCTAGAGCAAACATTGTGCATCAAACCTTGAAGGCGGCCCATATGGAGCTGCTCAGTGCTGCAAGGAGCAGAGATGCTGGCTGGAATTAAGTTAGCATGCAAAATAGTTACTCTCTGTAACCTTCACACATTCCTCTAAGGAGGCCTTCTCTCCAGCTCAGCTCTGAATCTGCAGCCATCCTGCTCACTTTGACATTACAGAGGAAATCCCAGAGCACTCTTCAAACCTGATGTGCCATGCCTGCCTGCTTACAGATTAGCCCTTCCTATAAGAAGTAAATAAAAGCTCTTCTGGGACACAAGAATCTACTCTGAACTGTGGATTTCTGGTCATGCTACAAACATGAGCTGTATCAATATCACAAAGCATCCAACAGACACTGCTGGTGTGTGTTCAAGTCTCTTACGTATTTAAGGGCGCAGCAGGATTTAAGCTTTTGCCAATGGATTCTTAAATGTCTACAGCTCAGAATGAATGAATAGGCAAAGGATTCTAAGGCATTTGGTATGTCCAAGAAGCCAAAGCTAGGGGTGGGTTGTTATGTCAAGAGTAATTGAGTCTGTGAATCATTCAGACGTGGATCTATATGAGGAATGTAATTGAATAGAAATGAATTTAAAATGAACAGATCATGTGTTCTAAACTAAAGCAATTACAGTTACAAATATGAAACATATAATTCATGCATGTTTTTTGTGTTTTTTAGAAAACGTTTAGAAAACACAAAGGTTCAGATCACATCAGTTTGACACTAAAGGAGTGAGTCAGGACTGGGATCCCAAGGAACAGAAAAAAGAGGTGTTTACTTTTATGCAAGCGTGAGCAACTGGTCAGATTATGAAGTTTGAAAGAGTAAGAAAGACCATAGACATTAACATGAGTGTAGAGCATTCCTGTTTAATAACTGCATGGCCATGGTCAAATAAATACATACAGGCTGTCTAGTTGTGTGAGATCAACTAGCTATGAACTCGAGTGATGTAGCTAAGCTTGAAGAGCTTATCTAGTATTATCACATTTTTTACCATAAAAAGCAAGTGAGCACCAGACACAATTGTTTTCTCCTGGTATTTATGTGGGTGTTTGTGCCAGCATGCCAATATAATAAACATGCTCTCATGTAATGAACCAAGCTGGAAAGCTTAAGCATTGTCTTGCAATGATAGTGTAGTTCAAATGAGCTATTTGACTGTATTTAGCTTTTGACCTAGCAAAGGGGCAGCTTTGGGAGGATAATAGCCAGCTGATTCAAGCAGACTTAAAGTACCATTATGAGACAGTATGACAGGGTAGTAGATATTTATGAGGTTAGAGAGAGTGAGTGAGACTCATCCAGGCTTTACAGCCTGAGGGTTCAAATGTATCAAAGATTGATCATTGTTCATCTCATATTCTTATATCTTTTGCCAGATGTCAAGGGTATGAACAGGCTATATCAGAGTGGATAATGTCCTTAATTAGATTATGAGCCCCTTGAAAAATGCTTGTGGAATAAATGGCTGTGTCTGTGTGCTGTCTTGAGCAATTGCTGGAAAGACTGCATTGAGTTCCTGAACAGAACAGATGCCACAATGATGTAGACTGATGTATAATGGCTTGTGTTTATCTGGCTCACTTTTTATTCTCTTTGTTTTGTTGATAGTTAGGTAGATTATTAACCTTACACCAAACCACTTGGTCTGCCACATCTGTCACATCAGCCCTGATCATGTGCAGACTTGATGAATGTGTTGCTGTCATGAGTGAAGTGTGTGCCGTGTAAGGGAATGGGGACACATCCTTGAAGGGCTCCAGTATTTTTCATTAGTGATGCTCTACTAAGTCCTGTTATATCAAAGCACTGCTGAAATTTCGATTCTGATGGCTAATTAAGACTTGATCCATTTTCTAGAACAGCAGTTCTGACAGTAGTACAGCTGTAAGTAGTGATAGGGACAAGATCACCTACAGTATATCAAGTCCAAATCAAGACCAAGAATTTAAAGGGTTAAGTCTGAGTCAACAACCTTGGGACCAAGTCTTTGGAGGAGGTGAGAGTGAGTCAGTTTTTCCCTACATTGCCATAGTAATATATTAAATATACAGCACCAGTCATCACATTGTGAATTAATTGTTTTGACCTCCTTGGTGCCAGGACAGAGAAAAGTCTGGATGCTTGCCTTCCATGTGTCCTGGATGACGGTAGGTCAAGTCAAGCCATAAGTGAGGGAGGAAGGACTCTGGGTACGCATCAGGCTTTGACCATTGCCATCAGGTAGGGAGGGGCTGGACTGTTTTTGGCTATGTAGGCCAGCATCAGGGTTTTATATCTGATGCGAGCTACTACAGGAAGCCAGTACAGATGTGCAGCAAGGGAGTGGCATGGCTGAACTTGGGAAAGTCGAGCTGCAGCATTTTAGATCAGTTGCAGGGACCTTATGGTATACATAGGAAGGCCAGCCAGGAGGGTGCTGCAGTAGTCAAGTCTTGAGATGACAAGAAACTGAACAAGTTCCTGGGTGGCCTTCCTCAAGAGAACCTGTTTCTGGGTGGTTTAAGTATCATGTCATGCCAGGCCTCCCATGTTTCATTTCTTAATTTTCATTGAAATACAATTACAATAACAGAAGTATGTTTACATTTCTCTTTGAGATTAAAAAGAAAAAAAAAAAAAAAAAAAAAAAATATATATATATATATATATATATATTTTTTTTTTTTTTTTTAAATTAATTTATTTTTTTTTTATTAAATTAAATTATTATATAGTGTGGAAAGTCAAATATACAGCAAGATATCTTATTACATAAGACTTATATATTCTTACTTTTAAATTTTGTTTTAAAGGTTTTTTTTTTTGCAGTTTCCTGCCTTCAAATGTTAGAGGTTCATGAGTCTATGAAAAGAATGAAATCATGTGTTTTTACTTTTAGTAAGTGTAAGCAAGTGGTCAGGTATGAAGAGAGGCCACAGTCATTAACTTGAGTATACAGCTCATGCATTCATCCTTAGTAAGTGCCTACTCAGGATCAAGGTTGTTTAAATTAGGCTACAATTTCATCAGAATGTTCATACTTTCAAAAAGAACCAAGTAAATTAATTACAAAATATTGTTCATGAATGGATAGAAGACACCATTCTGGTTAGAAAAGATTTACACTTACATTTAAATGGTGTATCAACTATATTATTATTCCAAATAATAAGTTATCAAATATGGTAGTGAGTAAATTACATGAAAACTCATTTTTGCACACTCATTTCTTTTGATTTGATACATTGATACATCTACTTTGATAAATTGTTATTTTATGGCGTGGATTACACTATGTTAAACCAATTTGATACTATTTGTTATACTCATCCTTATAACCTTCTTCTACTGAACAGTAGGGGTGCACAGTATTCATGCACTCTGAAAAATGGTTTTCTGCTAATTTCTCTCTCTCTCTCTCTCTCTCTCTCTCTCTCTCTCTCTCTCTCTCACACACACACACACACACACACACTCTCTTAATCTCTCTTCCTCTTTAAAAATACTTGAAATACTTAGGATAGGTTTTTGAAACTCAAGAACCAACAGTTTTAAACAGAATCTCTAAGACACTGATTCTCTCACCTGGCTTAAGTTGATGTCTTCCCCATTCCTGGATGCTGAGACTCGAATGCTAATGACAACAGAGAAATATTTATGATGATCAAAGCACAACATTCTTGCACAGCCATGGTATTTTCCCTGGAGCTATTGCAGTATTATGCACTTTCTTATTTGCATTTATACCTCGTTTTTCCCCCTTATTCAGCTGAAATTGTCTGGAAAAACTTGATAAGCCTGAAACATGCCTCACCTAAAACCCAGCAAGCTAAGCTCCTGCACTTTAATCAGCAACGAGCTACCAAACCAGTGAACTTCCACTTGTGCTGTGATGGACAGGAACTATACTGTGCTCTACATTGTATCCACATTTCATCTGTGGGCCAGGCAGTTAGTGGAACTTGGCTCAGCAAAACCTAGAGGGAGATCAAGAGTTGGGAATTGTTCTGGTGTATACCACAGCACTGTTTAAGGCTCTAAAACTTCTGTAAAAGCAGCTCTGGCAAGACACATCACTGGTTTATATTAATAGATTAATTTTTGATCTTTGTTGTTTCTATATTAACAGCTCATTTGCAGGGTTGCAGGCTTCACATCGAAGGGTAATAATAATTATAAGATTATATCTTAATAATATAATAACATCAGATTATGTCTCCGATGCCAGCACTTTTTTAGCATTGCATTTTTGGCGATATCACTTATATTTACTTACACTTTCCTGATATCACTTATATTATGGGTTCCAAATAAAATATAGTGCAATGAAAATAACAATGTTCTCACCCAGCTGGGAAGCATTTAATTTTATTGTGCAGGTCAAAACTAAATTTGGGCTAGTTTGGAATCTGGCAATGCTGCCTCCATTGGGATGCTCTTGTGCTTTTATTAAAGCAAAGCAAGTGCACTAGCAGGAAGCAGTATGAAGAAGATGGTAAAGTGGGCAAAATATAAAAATAAAACAGAAAAGGAGTTGGAGAGTGATTCTGACCTGAAGCCATTGATTATGCCATCTAAAGCAGATGATAGCAAAGCTCACTGTGAATTCTGCAATACATAATACATAAAGCCCCACTTGAAAGATTTGAACTAAGATGTTCAAGATGCAGCACCTGTCTACAGATAAGGCTTTTATGGTGACTAAAGCTAATAACTGAATGCATTCAGAGTTTGCTTATGCTTGTACAAAGCGGTACTGCTCCTAAATGCTGGAATGACATTTCTTTCTACCACAGAGCTTTTACCTCGAATTTTTGGACAGTTTTTGGGCTGGAAACCCAAGTTTTAAGTCTGGCTAAAAGTTACCATGGAAATACAGCATTTTAAAAATAATTTTACATTACAAATATAAACAGTCATTCCCTTGCCAGTTCACATTTGGCAGGTTTGGTTTGATAAAAACAAACTCTAGTGCAATTGCTCCAGTTGGTATGGTTCCTTTTGAACAAAAATGAATGCTGCCATCCAAACCATGGTATGCGCCACAAGTGGACGAGATCACCTGAAAAGGTGGGCCTCAATCTGCTTCCAAACAAACTCTGGTGAAGTTTGATATGAGTATGAATACAGCACAGCCCAAAGACAGATATAGGAACAAAACACAGGATGTGATGTTACAAGATACAACCCTAATAACCATGCAATTTAATAACACAGAAGGAGTGGCACACAAAATGAGCAGGAGGCATGCGTGGACAAACAAGGAGGTAAAATGCCTCGTAGACATTTGGTCCGACGAGCATATTTCAATTATGGATGGAAAAAACAAAAATGCCCAAGTGCTGAAAGTGTTCAGGAACAGGTTTTGGGAAAATTGGTTCAACAGGACTGTGGAATAGTGCCACATAAAGGTAAAGAAGCTGCGTAAACGGTACATTAAAGTGTGTAATGTCGTGTGTCAAAGCCTCAGCTCGGCTGAAGAAAAGGAGAAATTCTTGTGTGTACCTTTCCACATATACAAAAATCCCAAACATATTAATTTCATTTTGGTTTCCATTTTGGTTTGATGTTAAGAATGCCATTGTGAATGCTAAGTGAACCAGGACTAAAATGCACCAATTTATCATTTTCTGTTTTGGTCTGGACCAAGAGAACCAAACTACAGATATAAATGCATCCTAAGTGACTGAGGAACCAGAAAGCACAAACCTCCCTTTGACACAGCTTTGACTGTTACAAGGCACTGACAATGCAGACTCCGTCTAAACGACTCTGTCCTCACCAAAAGCTTCACCAGATACAAAATGATACAGTTATCAGTTTATTATTAGCCTTACATAACATGCCATGCCGGCTATTCAAGCCCCTGTGAATTAGCTGTTACTATAGAAATGATAATATACTGGAATGAGTGCATAAATAAGTTATAAACTTGTGATGTGAGTTACAGACAGCACTACTCTCAGAACTCCTGTTGTAGAAAAAGAACCAAACCCTTCTGACCAACCAGAATGGAGAATTCAACAGTGCTGGATAAGATATCAGTCAATTACCCCCATTTCATTCATTTCACATATGTTTAAAACAATGTATTTATCAAATTTAATTAATACAGCACCATAATAACCACTTTACTGAATGTCAGTACCCTTAAGCTTACTCTATATTTGTTGGCATAGCACAGAAAACATAGTGGAGCCCCATAAACTAGTCAGTTCCTGGTGAAAGCTTGCAGTAACAGGTTCTTTAGGGATTCACTGTAGATCACCAGCAAATCATTTCCATCTGTGGAAGTAGAGCATTAGTTCATGCACTTGAGCAACATACTATAAGGGTACAGCCCAGACAATGCAATCATTTCACAAGAGCTTAGTTCTTTTGCTTTGAGTCAGTCATATCAACCTTTATCTTACTAAAATCTTCCAGAGAAGAAGACCAACTGTCCCACTCTCCTATAGTTCAGCTTTGTGATCTGATGCAATGTATGAGATTATTATGATGTTTTTTCAGATGTGTATGAGATCTCAAATAAACTAATCAGTAAACACAATAGAGTGTATTTTGAAATATTTAACAAAAATACCATTTATGCATAATTTAAATATTTTTAAAAACAATCTCACAGACCTCCTGCTATTATGCCTTGGAACACAAGGAGTCTGTGGATCCATGGCTGAGAAACACTGCTCCATGCAATTCCCTGGGTAACCTGTTACTATAGAAACAATAACGCATTCAAACAAACACATTAAAATAGATGTGTTATTTGTCTTGCAGAAAATACAATTTCTGTCAAAGCTGTCCTTATTGAAAATGAATAGCCTTCTGACCAATCAGAACTGAGAATTTAACAGTTCTGAAATGTGAATTTCATTATAACGCGCAGCCTCCTTCCGCAATCACCGTTAGATTACTTCTAGAATGCTGTCCATTTATCTTGCATCAGATGCATTTTAGGGGCATTGTGGGCCATTTTGCATTTGAAACACTGGTGATATAATGGTAAAGGCAAAAGAAAATGTATGGATGATGGAAATGCTTTGGAGAGGTTTATGATGTTGGGTGCAATTTACAGCAAATAGGAATAATATTGTGACATCAACAGTGAAAGGTGATGCAAATACGCTATTTTCCTCACCTGGGCCTTTTAACAACACTTTACTTTATTATGAACATAATGAAAGAAACAGAGAAAGAGATATATAAACAGTAGGGGGCCTGAAGGGGGAAACACACACACACACACACACAAACACACACACAACACACACACACACACAGCCTGTTCATGGTAGGTGCACAAAGTCAAGTCCTACCTGCAAGGCATGCTGGGAGGTACACATAAACCCGCTGCCTAGTTCCAGTGGCAGACACCTACAATATAACTATGTGCTTATGTGTGCTTCTTTCCTCAGAATAATGTATTAGTGATTTATAGGGAATTCCACGTGTTTCAAATACCACACACAGGAGGCGTATTATGCCATGGACAAAGTGCATTTTAATTACAGCCTATCAATACACTCTCGAGTGTATCCAAATTCACATTTTCATCCTTTCGAAATGAACACTGGTTAGTCTGACTATTAAGGAAATGTGTTCCCTAATGAAGGCAGTATATGCAGTGTACTCACAATTTCACCTCTAATTATTTAAATTAATGATAATCAGAGTGTGGCAAACTGCATTTTACACCTTACAACTCCTTTTTACCAATGATAGAACATTCAGGTAGTACATTCAAATCTAAAATGGGTTGTACATTAAGATATCTTTTCTCTATAATAAATACATACATGCTAAAAGCAAAAGTCACAGGTGGTCACTGGAGACAGAAATGCCAGATCTAAACATCCCAGCTGTACACTTCAGAACAAAATTGTATAATAATAATAATAATAATAATAATAATAATAATAATAATGATAGATAGATAGATAGATAGATAGATAGATAGATAGATAGATAGAATCTATTTTGTTTCATTTTCAGTGTTACTTATATAAAGTAAATATAAATAAAGGTAGATATTATATAGGAATGCCTTTGAGAATTGCCCACCCCTATCTGAGACCACTGATTCCACACTCTCAAGGACTTTTCTATTTTGGCCTTTGAAAGTATCATCATGATGAAAACCACAGCATGTGCAGCAGCCCTTAAACATACCATCCTGAGACACAGGGACCTTTGACAGGTTCTACCAGTTGCTATATGCAATAAACAGAAACATGTTCATCTGGGTATAAATTATTAAAGCTTAGAGCAGAAGATCTCTGGATGCAGCAACATAGTAAAAGAACATCTAGCTTGTAAAGAGCTGCCTCAGCATTTTCAGTCACATCACATGGGAATTTGTGTTGCTCTGGGAATCAGTGCTGCTTTAAAGGCTTTCTTATGTTGGGTAGGTTGATTTTAAACCCTGTGACTTTGCCAATGAATTCTAGACATGTTACTTGGGGGACATAAGAGAAACGGTCTCTTGTTCTCTGACCTGACATTTTGAAATATCCTCATGTTCCTTCGTGTAATCTAGAATTTCCTTTCACAAGGACTCTGTCATTAAAATTTACCTATGCTACATTGACAAAACTCCAGTCTAGTACACATTCCAATGGTAGAAAAGATATGGCTTAAGCTGCTGTCATAGCTCTTCACAATGTCCACAAGTTCTAGATTTTTCTTAAATTTTATCCAATTATATTCAAACTGATTTATCATTTTTTTGCATCAGTGTGCAGGTAGCATGTCTATATCACAATGAATTTAGAAATTTGAAAAATGTGACACTTTGCTTGCTTTTAAGTGGTTCCAATTCCAGTTGTAAGAAAATGCTAAACTCCTGCCACATAAACTTCATCATATCATATAGATTTGCAAGTATGAGACCATGTAGAATGATACTTTTCTTTTTCTTACAGTTAACTTCAGAATGATTGGCCCCCTAAAGGTTAATGGGTAGATGTCAGCACTGATGTTGAACATGGCAGCTAATAGTTTTGAACCAATGAACCAATCAGTTTTGAGAATTCAAAAGTGTTGTGTCATAAAATACAATAGTACATTTGAAACAAAAGTGAAAGATTTTCAGAATCCTTCCAAGTTAAATACACACTGCAATACAGTATTCATGACCTTAATTGTATTTAAGGAACTGTAATTCATGTCATATTTCATGAATCTTTACAAAAATGGTGCATCATATTGAACTGTGGGCAAATCAACATGTCATGTCATGTCATGTCATTATCTGTATCCCGTGACCCCATAACTGGGGCAAATCAACAGTTTGCAAAAATTACAAATTAAGAATTTGTGACTGCCTTTACCCCATGGTGTTCAACATACCTTGTACCTTGTCTTCTGACTATATGTGGTTCTACCAGAAAACAATGCTAATACAAGCTATATGCCATTCTGAGTGTGCTGATCTGTTTTATAATGAAATGAAATCTTATCAACTAAAATTCACAGTCATTACCTTCTGTTTTTCTCACAATGCCCTTAAAATGACACAAAGTCATTTTATGATGTTTTATTTGGCACTGATAATGGAGTTGCACCAGTAGATAAAAGCCTGCAATCATATGTTTTAGACTGGCAGGGATGTTGCTTGGGAAAATGTAACCTTGGTAAATTGAGAGTGCAAGATGAAGGCAGTGGAATATCAACTGAATAACTCTATCCCATTAGCACTTTGTCATCTGTAATTATGATTGAGGTATCAGAAGGGAAGGTGGCAATTAGCATTTAAAATAGCTTTGAGTGTTAACAACATAGGACTTTCAACTTTCAACAAACATGTTTAGATGAAGTATGTTCTTATGTCTGCATTAAGAGAGCAATTACTTGAGGTGAGGCTATGGTTATATGGCAAATATGCAATGTATGGGGGTTTTATCTGGGTTCTTCAGTTTTCTCCCACTACCATGGTGGCTTGGTTATACTAAATATGGTCTATATTCCCATCTGGTGCACGATGCTCTGCTTTTTTAGACAGTATATGAATACATTTTTTTGCATTTGTTGAAATGAGTATTAAGTTGATGGTTCAGTCATTTTATAGACACTCTGTGGGCCACCATAGATTCCAGGGGTGTCACTTCATGAACTATATATATATATAGCATATAGGATTTTGTAGGATTATATTCAGGTGTCTGATCAACCAAATATACCAAACAGGTGCTAATGATAATCAATTTCACATGTAGGCTTAAACACAGTCATTAACTGAAATATAAACAGCTGTGTGTCTTAAAACTGGGTGAGGAACAGCCAAACTCTGCTACCAAGGTGCAAGATTGAGCACAGCAACAAGACACAAGGTAGTTATACTGCATCAGCAAGGGCTCTCCCAGACACAGATTTCAAAGCAGACTGGGGTTTCAAGATGTACTGTTCAAGCTGTTTTGAAGAATCAAGCTTATTGCCCTTTGAAATCAGAAGATATCCAGCAGCACCAGCAGCTCAGAACTGGCAGAAACCAGCGGGACCCAGGTACACCCATCTATTGTCTGGAGAAGTCTGGCCAGAAGTGGTCTTCATGGAAGAGTTCAGCCAAAAAACCATACCTCCAACATGGAAACAAGGCCAAGCAACTCAACTATGCATGAAAACTTAGGAACATGGCAGCCGGACTGATGAGTCAAAATGTTAAATATTTGGCTGTAGAAGAAGGTAGTTGGGGCTGGAGAGTGGTACAATAATGAGTGTCTGCAGGTAACAGTGAGGCATGGTGGAGGTTTGGAAATGGAGTTGCAAATGGAGTTGGAAATTTCTCAGGATTAATGGTGTCCTCAGTGCTGAGAAATACAGCCAGACCAAACGTAAAGCCAAAGTCATTAAGAACCATCTGCTGTGTCAAGAAGAACAAGAAGTCCTTGAAGTGATGGTATGGCCCCAACAGAGCCCTGATCTCAACATCATCCAGTCTGTCTGGAATTACATGGAAAGGGACTACATGAAAAGGCAGAAGGATTTGAGATCCCCTATATTCACACAAGAGCTGTGGTTAGTTCTCCAAGATGTTTGGAACAACCTACCAGCTGAGTTCCTTTAAAAACTGTGTGCAAGTGTACCTTGAAGAATTGATGCTGTTTTGAAGGCAAAGGGTGGTCATACCAAATATTGATTTGATTTTGAAAATAATAAATCCTGATCCTGATCCTGATAAACTATTAACACTTCCATTTTTGGAAGCATTCTTAATTTACAGCATTTTTCCACACCTGCCTAAAAACTTAGCCCAGTACTGTATATATATATTTCCAAAGGAGGATTCAAGTGATTCTCTGTGTTGCTCTTGCTCCCACTGATTCCAAATAAATCAGTGTTTCATGCAGCTCCTAAATCTTAATATCTGAACTATGAAATAGTCCTGAAGTACCACGTTTATACAGCTACTAATGTTTGTACTCACTACCTGTATGAATCCATGCACTCTCTGAGTCTGAAATGGACTATTCATATTATTTTAATAGAACCTTAGGTCTGTTCAGCATCTCTTTGTGATCCTCACAAATCCCATTATAGCATGTGCACGTCCTTGCTATAACAATCATAAAACTTGATTGCTATGGAGTTTGGATGGGAGAACACTGATTGCTTTCTCACTTTACTCAGTCCAAGAGCTTTTTTGAAGCACGTCCACACAATTTATATCAGCAGGTAGACAAGACTTATGTCAACTCTTTATTGAGTTAGTCATCCATGCACATTCTCTTTCCTATTAAAATGTCTGCAGGTTTTATTAATGCAGTTTCATCACATATAGACATCAAATTGCTGAAGTCAGTAAAAAAGTGACCCATGTTAAAAAGGTGAAATTCCTACTGCATACCCAGTGAAATTGTTTCTGAAAATGCATGATGTAGCTTGGCTAATCCTGTTTCTAATGCTAATCCTAAAATATAATAACAGTAATAAAAACAAGTGGGTGCATTCATTGTCTGGAATGGTTAAATATGGAACTGAAACTCTGACATCAACATTACAGACACATAATTGCTGTGCAAAACATGTTATCTGCCACTGAATTACGTCTCTGCGCAGTAATTATGCTATAATAATGTTGATAAAAGGTGCACATATAATGATCTGGACTGTATATGTGTTATGTATGCTCTAGCTACACAGCTTGCATTTCAATGATAATGATATGCTAATGTTAAGCCCTGATTTTCCACTTTTCACTCAAAATGTTTTCCCACATGTAGAATATAGTAATGCATTTGTTTTGCACAGCTTGGGCAGAGGTAGCTCAGTGAATAAGGTCTTGGGCTCAGAAGTATCATGGTCTGCATGAGCAAACTGCCACTATTGGGTACATGAATCCAGCCACCTGTTTCTTTTCAAACTAATTTCAAAATATCAACAGCCAATGCATCACACTCGAGGGAAGGAAGAGTATTCCATTCCAGTAACTCTGCTGGGCAGATACATGATAAAATGGGTTAGGCATTTGATGAGCTGTGTCTACAATCCAGATTCCAGTTTTCACAGCCTTAATTCCAGCCTGCAGCACATTCACTGCTACTGCAGAAATGCACTCCTCCATTACATTCTTACTATCATAGTGTTCACATGGCAGGTTATCAACACTCTCTATCAGGATGGGTTAGTTCCCTAGATTCTGAGAATCAGCAGCAGACTCTCAGAGTATATCAGAGTCGCTATATACTAAGGTTCTCCAATGACTAGATACGCTCTGCATAAGCAAGCCCAAATGCAATGCAATAAAATGTGTTTTCTTGTAACTTCATTAGGCCTGAGCATTTGAACCTACTGCAACAATGCAGCAAAGGAACTTACCTTCTTTAAGTCATGCTCATTAGTCGTGTCTGTTATTTGATTCACTTCCTGTTCTGATAACGTAGAGGAAGAAAAAGTAGTAGTATTCCCATAACCTTTGAGTCAAGCTTCATGCATTAATATAAGATTATGATACAGGTAAGCTTTGTTAAAATGTTAGAGTCGCAAGGATTTACAGCATTGGTCTTCATCACTTTATCGAGGCCTGGCAGAACAAAGAGCTCATCATCTTACACTTACAAGAAGTGGCATAAAAGTTATTTTAAGAAATAATAAAACAGGTTATGCTCATCTGAGCATCCACAGAGCCAGCACTGCTGCACAAACAATAGATCACATGTTTGTTTAATGATACAGTCTAGCAACACTCATGCATTAAAGCAAGGCAAGAATGAGAACTAGGATGAGAAGAGATCTTACAGGCTTCAGTCACAAGGTGATGACTTTACTATTTGTACACAGCAAAGACAGAATCACATCACACAGAAAGGTTTACTAGATCTTAAGAAAGCTGTCCTGGTGCTGGTGCAGAGATGTAGAACAAAAGACTTACTCCCTTTGCTTCATATTCATTTGCATAAAGTTAAACTCCACTTAAATTTTCATTCTGCTCTCCCCTGCCAACTGAATGTTGCTGATAGTCATTTCATTTCCTGTCATGCAGATCTTCAGAAGATTAATCAATTGACCATAATGACCATTAATTGGCCATAATGAATGCTTTGTTGCATTCATTATGGATTAGATGGTCTAACCTACTCAGTGCTCTTTGAGAAGGTGATGATGTTTTTCTCACTTCTTGTCTCAGACCTGTCTCTGTTTTCACCAAAGCCCCGTTATTAAAAAAAACTATTTTTTTTTCTCGTCTTTGAGCTTTATTTCTTGTGTAAAAATGGAAGAAATTTCTTACTTCTTACAAGTTGTTCTCATCTCAAGGGGGATTTATCAAGTACAGTGTCATCCCTTCATCACTGACTGAACAAGA
This sequence comes from Leptodoras oyakawai, assembly GCA_024363135.1. Taxonomy (NCBI): domain Eukaryota; kingdom Metazoa; phylum Chordata; class Actinopteri; order Siluriformes; family Doradidae; genus Leptodoras; species Leptodoras oyakawai. The sequence goes on from JANCOA010000040.1 coordinate 25,539,372, forward strand.
GAACTATGCTGATAGCATGACTCTTGAATGAACTACCTTCGGCTGCTCCCATTCCTTGGGGTCCCCACAGAGGTCAAGCACGCATCTTAGTCTGGCACAGTTTTTTTTTTTTATTTATTTATTTTTTTTATGCCAGATACCTTTCCTGACACAACCCTTACCCTTAAGCGGGACAGAGGACAGCAGTAGCCCAATCAGGGTTCGAACTCCAACCTTCCATACACAACCCAGAACCTTAATCCACTGAACTACCACTGCCATAGAATGATTCTTGAATCTTTTTTATCTTTTTTAATAGTTAGACAAACTGGTACACATTTTACTAATTAGTTTGTATTATAAAATAAAGAACAGGAGCAGGAATGAGCCAAAAATCATGTGGCATGGACAAGATATACAGCACAGTAAACATGCACAGAAATAGAAGAGCAGTCATAATCGTATTATCTTAATAATTGAGCCCCAAAGGCAAGTGGGTGCAATAACGTTGTCTGTTTATTTAGATTTATTGGAAAGATCATTGTCACAATCTATACTAGAGGCAGACCGGTTGAACAGAATCATTTACATTTACTCATTTAGTCAACATTCTTAGCCAGAATGACTTACAAACTTATAAAAGTGAAGGCACCGCTATACAAAGCAGCAAAAATGTATAACTAGTATAAATCCTAGTATGGAAAATTGCTAGAAAGGTCTAGGTGGTGACACAATATTTCAAGTAAAGAAACCATAATAAGATTAGGGAAACTAAAGACAAACCATTTAAAAAAGATTTTTTAACCAACGTGTACAAAAAACAAAACAAATTAAAGTCAAATTAAAATCAAGATGTAATATAAAAGATAGTGTCAGTTAAGTGCACAGAAAATAAATCAGGAATAAAACTCTTGTAAGTAATCAGTAATTGATGATTGTCAGTCTTCAAACTGTTTTATTCCTCTTATACATTACATTACATTTATGGCATTTGGCAGACACCCTTATCAAGAGTGACTTACATTTATCTCATTTATACAACTGAGCAGTTGAGGGTTAAGGGCCTTGCTCAAGGGCCCAA
>JANCOA010000040.1:25690748-25707380 GCA_024363135.1 Leptodoras oyakawai
CGCCCTACGATGGATTAGCGCCCTGTCTAGGGTTGGTTCCTGCCCTTGCGCTCAGAGTTGCCGGCTGGGCACCGGCTGATGTCTGACTTTCAACATCTGATATTGTTCTGTGTTCTATTGTGAATAAATTATGAGCTTATGAGATTCGTAAATCATTCCATTCTGCTTTTATTTACATTTTACACAACGTCCCAGCTCTTTTGGAATTGGGGTCATACATTCTGTATATTTTCAGTTGAAAACTTTTCCAAATCCATTTGCAGACTTTTTCAGCAACACTCTTTTCCAAATCCAATTCCAGTGTTTCCAATATGTTGCAGGATCAGATCAGTTCTTTCTTTCCTCCAATATCTGATCCACCGTTTTCTTGCTGGTTTTAGACAAACATTGATCCAGGGTTACTCATCGTATCTGTCTCTGCTAAAAACCCGTCCATAACAGGATGCCATGCACACATACTTTCACACATAGGAGCAATTTCGCACAGCTAATCCACCTTCTGGCATACTTATGAGAGGTGGAGAACTGTAAGCTGTGGAACGTCGAGGAAACCCACACCCACAGAAAGTCCACACCGACATAAACCCGAGCTCAGGATTGAGCATTAATATTCTCTAATAGCGTATATGTTCATGCGTCGGCATTCTAGCCTTCTCTAACCGCTTTCCATTTCCACGCATGAGGGTTTGGATCATCTCAGCTGTATATTTCTTCCCATTTTTGATTCTGACATCTCTGTTCTAACTCGCTCAGATTGCTTGGCTGACCTTTGCTCCTGCTTTTTGATTTTTCGGTTATAACTATGCCCGCTTCTGGCCTTCTACAAATAAGATCTCGGTGACAGAGCGTGTTGTAATAAGCTTTGACTTCGCTTTATTGGTTCCTTTCAAATGATTTGTTGGGGATTGTTTGGATTGTCGACTTGTTGTTGGATACAGACAGATATTATCTTTGACCTCTTGGGAATTTTTTTGGAGATAAATTAAGGAGGAAAGGAAGGAAAGGGAAAATTGTCTTCACCCTTTCATGGAAGCAAATGTTTTGCACAGACATCAAAGGCAAATGAGAAGTATGTATAAATAAATGCACAAAAAAATAGTTTAGTATACAAATAAACAAATTAATACATATATTTTTCTCATAAAAAAGGGCATATGAAAATAAATGTCTTGAATTTATTTCTATATTTCCATACAGTCTATTGGGTCTATTTATGTATTTTTACATTTATTTATTTTTTATATATATATATATATACAGCCAGAGCGTTGCAGCGGAGCTTTAGTTATCTACCAGAAACTCTGCTTAGTTGTTACGCTTCAGTCTGGTTCAAAAAGCTGACCAATCCTGCTTTAGACTGAGTTTAGGACCTCCCACCTAATTAGCATATGGATATATGACTATATTCATATAGCATGTGGAAATACAGAAATAAATAAATGTAGAAAAATTAAAATAAATAAATAAATGTAGAAATTTGGAAATACTTAAATAAATAAATGTAGAAAAACATAAATAAATAAATTAATTAAGACATTTGGAAATACATAAATAAATAAATGTAGAAATTTGGAAATAAATAAATAAACAAATGTAGAAAAACAGAAATAAATACATGTTATTAAGTAATTAATAAATGTATAAATGTGGAAATACAGAAAAAAATTAATGTAAAAGAACAGAAATAAATAAATAAATGTAGACATTTGGAAATACATAAATAAATAAATGTATAAATAAATAAATAAATAAATGAAGAAATGTGTAAATACAGAAATAAATATATGTAGAAATGTGGAAACACAGGAATAAAGAAATCTAGAAAAACATAAATTAATTAATTAATGAAGAAATTTGGAATTACAGAAATAAATTAATGTAGAAGAATGGAAATAAATAAATGAAATTTGGAAATAGAAAGAAATGAAAGACATTTATTTTCATATGCTCTTTTCCATGACAAAAATATATTTGTTCGTTTATTTATATATGTTTATTTATATATTAAACTATTTATTTGTGCATTTATTTATTTATACTTAAGTCTCATACTCTATATGCATGAGGCTATAATAAAGAGCTTGTGTGTGAGTATGTGTGTGTGTGTGTGTGTGTGTGTGTGTAATATCATGCAGAATAATATTGCAACAGTATTCCTGAATAACAATTAGAAAAAAGACAAATCACTTCCTTGTTGTGAACAATGAAGCAGATCTGGAAGCGGTGACAAATACAGGTCACAAACTGCGGATTTACTTGAAAGAAAGAAAGCAAGAAAGAAAGAAACTCCAGAAGCACATGTGGTGCCTGGCTGCCACCTGGTGAGATGTCATGTATCATTAAGTGTATGTTTGTCTGGCACACTTCTCACTGTTATCAACCCCGGACAGAGCTTCACTATTACTACTATTACTATGCAGCCTCCTTTTCTCATGTAAATGAGCTCCTACACCCTCCCCAACTCCACCCGTAAGGCCTACGCCACCCTGCTCGTACAGTATTTCCACACTTCTACTCCCATTCTTACTACCGCTACTATTTTCCACCTCAGTCTCTTGAAGCCTTTGCTAATCTTCGCACCATACACGTTCATCCATCTTCGCTCCATCCATGCTGCTGCAGCTGCAACGCCTGCATCTCAGCTCTTTACACACACAGGGTCAGAGATTTAGCATAATTTATCACATCAGCATCAGTGTGAGATATTCACGGTGGCCACGCGCAGCCTGTTCACGCTCCTGCTGCTTCTGATTAGCATCTCATTTCACACAGACCACTTTCTAAAAAAAATAATAATAATAAAAAGAATCCCCCCACCCGTGCTGCTTTGGTCCTGCTGAGCTTAACCTCACTAGTATGAAGATGAGTATTAATGTTTTTACACTTTGTTAATGTATGTTATATGGATAATAGTAACGCGATAAAAACACTTCTACTACAAGGACAAACTTTACACGTGAGGAATCACGATTCAGACACAGTTTTTAGACGTTATGTCGTTTTCAGGCGTAATATTTTTCTTGATTTATTTCGCAGGTATGATTTTTCTTTTTTTTTCATTTGTAGTTTCTCGGTAATTGTACACATTTTTATTTTTGACATGTAGGTGAAATGAAATGAATTTTCGCTTCATTCTTTATGTAGAGCATTTAGTTTTATTTTACATTTTCACAGACAATAAATACATTTTCACATATAGTGCATGTGTTTGGTTTTTACATGCATTTTTTTTTTTTTTTTACAGTTATTTTTTCCCCATGTAATTTCTTTCACAGTTATCATTTATTTACAATTTTTTATTTTTCAAATATAAAGTCAAATAATTTTATTTTACATAAACAATAAACTCTTTTTAACTTTTTAATGGCTTCTTTATTTTATTTTATGTTATTTTATATTACAGTGATTATTTTTTCCCCCATATAATTTCTTTCTTCTTTACACTTTTTCCATATAGTGAATGTGTTTGGTTTTTCAATGCCTTTTTTTTATCTTATTTTATTTTATTGTACTTTTTTATTTTAATTTATTTAATTAAAAAAAAATTCCCCATGTAATGTCTTCCTTCTTTACACTTTTTCCATATAGTGCATGTGTTTGGTTTTTCAATGCCTTTTTTTATCTTATTTTAATTTATTTAATTTTATTGTACTTTTTCATTTTTTTGTACTTTTTTATTATATTTTATTTTATTTTTTATTTTACAGTGATTTTTCCCATTTAATTTCTTCTTTCTTTAGACTTTTCCCATATAGTGCATGTGTTTGATTTTTCAAATGTATTTTATTTTATTTAATCTTTATCACATTATTAACATGATGTCTTGTGGTAGTTATTCAAATTCATGCCACGATTCCTAGACATAGCTAACAGTGAAATGTGACATTATCTCATGTGTGTTTGCTTGAGGCCACATGCAATTTCAGCCCATAACATATTAGTTAAAATACACATATTACATTAGTCCCATAAACACATTAAAAAACGTGCATGCGGTTTCTGTAAAATACTCCAGAATGATGTATTATACGAATAATTATACTGCTTTATTGCCGTTTTTCTTATTCTACCCTATTTTTCTTACTTGACATAACCTTCTTTCGCGTCCTACACACGAAGCTTGGCGACTGTGTGAACATTAGCGACCGAATCCATTACAGTTTATCTGAGAATCAGGAAAGGCCCGAGCTTCTGATAGATGAGCAAATCCAGTTGGCCATTAAAAAGTCATTTCAGAGACAGATAGGCGGCAGGTTCTTCCTACGTCTAATACAGAGAACTAATGCTCTCAGAGGGAAAGAGTGAATAAAAACAGAGCGAGGTTAAAAAAAACAGGTTGTGGAAATTTCCTGAAATGAAAATGATGGCTGAACATGGTATAGTGTGTGCTATTGTACAGCTTTAACCACGGAGTGTTACCCACACCCCACCCGCTCGCCATCATACCAGGACTGTGCTTTTGAGATTTAATGAGCAGGACCTGGTGTAGCATCTTGGTTCCAAGAAGATCATTATAATAAGCGAAAAACTGCTTCATTGAAGAGAGACGGCATGGAGCACAGTGTACACTTGGCCAGTTCATTAATGACTCAACTGAAAAATAATGGTGATGCCAGTGCAAGCTAATCTTCTGTGCAAAACATATCATGAGATCAGAAGGCAACAATATGCAAACACGTATAATGTATTGTAACCTTCATTAATTCACTGGATTATGAATAATTGGAAAGGCATCATTCCTAGAACAATATCTTTCAATTATATGTTAGCACTGAGAAAAAGAAAAAGAAAACAGCCAATACAGAGGATATGGGTTCTGCCACTTTAAAAGGAAATGACATTGCGAGGCTCATGCATAAAGATGAGCTGGCCTTTCTGCACATGCATCATAGATCATATATCAGCAAGAGCCATCTATCAGAGGCAGAGAGGAGCTGAAATCACCACCATGGTCCTGTCTTGGCCAATATTAATACCAGAGAGAGGAGGAGGGGGATGCAGGGATGGAAGCAGGGAGGGAGGAAGGGTTACAGTCATGCAGCATGCTCCTTTTTGTGCTTCCTCTGACTGCTGCTTACACGAGGAGCACTTATACCTGCGCTCACTAATCGCTCGAGATGTATTTCACCCACTGATCAGCATGCGCTGTGAAATTAAAATCCATCCATCATCGTTTTACAGGGCTGTGCCACAAAATGAAGTTAAGATGAAGAGAACGAACAGCTCCTCGTGACATCCGTCCAGACGTCCTACAGAACATCAATTACCTCCAGATCTTCATTTTACTTTCTCTTTCCTAAAATCGGATTTGTAGTAAACGGTTGGCGTACGCACCGATATCTTGCGCCATTTGTTTTTGTTTTAGCCACACACTGCTCAGGCACAACATGTCTGCCAAAACACCCGGTTTCAGAAACAAAATGTCTGCCATATCACCGAGCTCTGCAGTTATCTCTGCGTCAGGGGCTCGGGAGCGTTTTTTAAAACCTTGCCGCATAAAGACGATCCGAATCTCGCTTGTACTATTACAAAACACACCCGGCGAACAGCTCCTATTCACACGAGGCTGTTAATATTAATAATATCATCCTCACTCAAAGGAAACTCATCTGGTTAAATGTCACTAGTTTAATTAACGACTGGTCTTGGCTGACCTCGGCAGTAAGAGAGGTCCTCTAATGCTAATGCCATGCAGGCAGACTGGAATAATTTAGCATGTTAAACACAAAGTCAATTAACCTTCTGCAGTAGCCAATGACACTCTTCCTGCTGGTCAACCCCCCTTTCAGTACAGACTCATCTCTGTCTTGTGATGCTGATGAGGGGATAAACAGCTTAAGGACTCATTAGGTGGGGGGTGTAGGGGGGCACGCTTTCCTTCCCCAAAGCCAAGCCATAATGGGTGTGTATTGATTAAATTTGAACATTGGCCCTGGATTAAACCCAGTGCGTGTTATGAGTGCAGGTATTAAAATCTTCATCTAGCTAGCAAGTAAAATTTCATCCATCGTGGATAGTTTTTTATTTATTTTTTCCCCCATTACCCATGAGTCTCTAGCTGACTTTCATTTCTGCGTGGATGTCTGATCCTATCGGATCGGTATTTGATTTCAAAGCCTTTTTGAAGGCGCTGATGTGGAAACAAAGTGCCTGTGACTGACTGCTCTCTTACAAACACAATCAACCGCTCTCTTTCAACCGAAGCGCTTGTCTCTAGTGTTCCCCCACAGCATCGCCCCCCTCCCCCTTTCCCCTCTGCCTTCCCTCTTAATGAGATGCGAAGAAATCATTCGGAGGTGAGATGTAATTTAGACCACATCTCCCAGCACCCCAACAGGCAATCACACTCACACACACACACACACACACACACACGCAAAACCCAGATAAACGTCTGCATTCTATTTAACTGCAGTTACAGCCTTGGACAACGTGCGAAACAATGTCATACATGTTTGTCTTGCTATCCTTGTGAAGACTTTCCTTTGACATTACAGATTAATTAATACGTAATTATATTATTATTAATACCTAATACCTAATTAATGCTCTTATACCTAAAGCCACCCCTATCTCTACTAACCAAAAACAAACCTTTAGTCTATTTTTTATATCAAAGCTACAGTTCTCTTCTTGACAACAAAGTCAGACAGAAATGTCGGATATTCCTATCCCGGTCCCCGTTAAGATATAAAAGCATGAAAAAACCCACACACACTCGCACATGAACTTGAATTTCAGTGTGAACCCGAGCGCCATTGATTTTGTCTCAGTTAACCTCCATTGATTTCCAATTCTCTTGCCGATCGCCGTTTTCCTACAGTTTTATCGTACAGTTCTCTGGTTTACTGATAAGCATTAACAAATCAAGTCAAAAGAAAAGTTACCAAGCAAAACCGGGAAGAGCAAATGGGACCAGAACTAAATGATGGTCTAGTAAAATGAAACAGACTTTATTGAACTTGAATGCTTGGTATAAGAGAGGACGGGAGAGACACTAGCCCAACGACTCGCAAGATAAACACAAGTGCATAATGAACATGTACATTATTTGGCAAATTGCAACAGTAACAACATTCCCAGGAGCACATACAGTAAACAAGAGTCTTTCACATCCAAGACTCGGATATGACAGGACACGGAACGCTCCCCTACTCAGGAGAACATGGAATCGAAAAAAAAAAAAAAAAAAAAGAAAAGATCATGTGATATTTGGAATGCAAACTTTGTATAAATATAACATCATTGGTTTTTTTTTTTTAAACATTTTGTTGGTTCAGTTTTGAACATTGGTTGTTCTGAAGAGGAGAAGAAAAGAACACGGATATTCGTGGATATTAATTCACAGTCTTCACAGTAGTCTTGGAGTGTTGTGGGCAGAGCTGCAGCGAGATGAAGGGACAGGAGACTCTGGCTACCGTCTGTAGTCATTAAAGCTTCAGCAAAAAAGCGAAATCAAGCATGCATCTTAGTGTCAATACAAAACTACATTAGCAGCACACTGTGTTTCGTCAAAAATAATCCCCGGTACATTTAATAGAACAGACAACCAAAAAAAAAAAAAAAGACAAACAAACTGACAAAAAATGACAGGCCAGTCACGGAGACATTAAAGTGAACAATCTCCATCTATTTTACAAACTGCAATGGCTGAACTACGGTTCTGTCCCATACCCTCAGCAAAGAGGCTTCAGGGTTTTTGGTTTTTCGGTTGTTTGTTTTATATACGAGGTCACAAATGTTCTAAGTTTAAACAGTTTTCTCCTAGCTGGCTCCATCATCTAAAAAGGTTTCCATTCCTTAAAAACAGTAATATTTTTTTTTTCTCAAATATAGAGATTTTCCCCATCCTTTGTATGCACCAATGGTACTTTATCTTTGGATTTTCCATTAAAGCAATACTGTGAGTTATTGTATTCATCAGTTACATTATTGTTCTTGTCACCATATATGGCAAGTGCAGAAACATTCAGAAAAAAAATGACATTGTTAATTGTTAAAGAGGAGTAAGAAACTACATTTCAAAGTAAAAAAAGAGGGAGTTGCAGTAAAGAGGGTAAAAAAGTTTAAGTGCAGAAATGAAAAGGAGTGTAAAAGACAACCAAACGAAGAACGTTTCTTAAATCTGCAGCGACGTAAAATTCCTTTACAGATATGGTCTTTTCACTTGGCTCAGTGCAGGAGGGAAGGTTGTACAGTAACAATGTTGAACTACAATAGAAGGGATCAAATGTAAAATTTTAACATTGGCATGGCTGGAAGCAACCTCAAGTGTCTTTGACTGGGCAGGTACAAAAATTAAATATACAAGTCATTTCTTTTAAATCTACCATACACTTAAGTCATTGAATTCAACAATCTACGCAACACCAAAATGTCAATACATGTTTCTATCATTAACACAATGTTCCCCCCAAACCCCATAAAAATCTATCCTTTTGCTCACAATTAAAGTCTGCATTACTCTTTGTGTCCGGACAAACATTTGTCCAATATAAAAAAAAAAAAAACATTTATAAGATTCAATGACAAACCAGGTTTTAACATTTCCAATACTAACACCTTTTTTTTGGGGGGGGGAGACGGGGGGTTTACTGTCGCTATGCATCGGAACTACTTTCTTCAAACACCAATGCTCAGTAGCAGAAAATGAATACATGTTGACCTGAGAGTAGACAACATTATAACACGTTACATTAGTTTAGTGAGCCAATATTACATTACTTTTTAACATGTAAATGGTGGTAAAACTCATTTTTGTGTAAGTGTATTTAAAAACATATTGACGAACAAACAGACTTTTGGTTAGTTAGTCATTCGGTAATTATAAAACCATCTTAGGTTCTACTCCAGTCCTTAGCTGTGCACTTTTCAGTTTCCAAACAGTGTTTACGTATTCTCAAGTTTAAATTGACCAGCATATTGACGTGAGAAAACATTCTACTGACACTTTTTTGGTTACAAGCATTGGAAACATAAGGTATCCTACAGGATCCAGTCTGTTTAAAAGTCTTTCAAACTATCACTAGGTTCTTGTTTCGTGTTTTCTCTAGCTTTCTTCCATCGTTGTGTTTTCTTTTCCAGTCATCCTCTTTTTTTTTTTAACCAACACAATAAGTCTGCAGCAAGGCAGATAAAATTACAGCTATAACTGCAATAGTCTGCATGTAGCCTTCGGCTGCAGGATACTATGTGGACTTTTTCTCCTCTGCTGCTCCATTACTGGTGTAACACCCATTAGCAGAGTCTGTTGCTTTTAAACTAATTACATTGCCAATCAGGCTTGAGGTAACAGTTGAGTGTAAGGAAACTTGTACTGAAGGAGAAGCTGGGGTACAACTCGATTGTGCGGCCCCAGATAAAGCTGTAGAAGTTGATGGAGTTTGGGAATGGTGATCTGTTGGTCTGGATAGGCAGGAGATGGCAGAAGGACTCTCTGAAGCAGACTGCTTGGGCAGAGATTTCGACGGGGATATTGGGTTGCTGGGAGGGTTTGGCTGCGAGGTAGATGAGGGACTAACGTGAGGTAAGAGGCGAGAGGCATGCTCTTTGGCATTCAGGTGCTCCACTGCTCTCTGTCTGTGCTGACGGCACTCCAGGTGCTGGATGAGCTCTTCTACATTGAGAGAGATCCCACAGGCAAGGCAGTCATACAGGCAAACATCCTTACCTCCTTCTCTAGATGTCCCTTTAGAGACGATACATTGGCTGATTAGGAAGCTATCATCCAACTGCTTAGTGGTGCCAGAGGAAAAGGAGGCGGAACCTTCTCCATCTGAGCTGGTCTGCTTCTCTTCTGGTTTGGATAAGTTCAAGACAAGGTCTTTGTTATAAGCCATGTCCTGAGAGTATGGTGAAGCAGAGATTTGGCTAGCTTTTGGTTTTTGTGATTCCTGCAATAGTTGTTTTTTTTGGAGCTGCAGCCTATGATGCATTAGTGCACCCTGCAAATTGTGCTGATATTGTTGGAGAATGGAGCCTGGGGACAAACCCATTAAAGCCTGTGGCAGGACTGGGCTATACTGAAACATGCCATCCATACCAAACATGGGCTGCAGGAAGTTTCCTGTCAGAGCTGTGGGAATCTGTGGAGAGAACATTGGAGGGAATCCTGGCATAAGACAGGGAAGGAGGGGATTCTGGAGCAAGGGAGACTGATCCAGGTTCCCTGCTGCTTGTAGAGCCTGGAGCTGACCCAGATCGATGTTGTAGTCCTTAATGGGTTTTGGTGTGGATGCAGCTGGTGTTAAAGAGTCTTGTTTTTTCTTACTGATAGAAGAGTTTGAATGAGTAGCACTATCAGGGGAAGCTTTTTCAAGCCTTTCAGAGGGATTCCTGCCATTTTCAGAGTTGCTCTCTTTGGACAGCTGGAGCTGCAGTTCTGACTCTACAGGCTTTGGGGGTGAGACAGAGTTGTTTGCATTGACTGAGGTTTGGCCGATGGCAGCTGACATGGATGAAGATGATGTACTAGGTTTGCTGATCAGTCCATCTGAAGGGGGATCAACAGGATCTATACAAAGTAATAAAAATGACATTTTTATAACCAGTTCAAAAGAAAAAATATATAGATCATCACACATTTCAGGTTTTGATATATTTAACAATAACATTTTCATTTCAGAAGAGAGAATTTATTTATATAATACCTGATTTTCTTGAGGAAGAGCTTGCTGATGACTTGCTGCCAGCCCCGGGTAAACCAGTAGTCAGTAGGTTTGGGGTGGTGTGACTGGAGGCTGTTGAACTCTCTGCAGACTGTGTTTGTACAACTGCCATGATCCCATTTGCCTTTTTTAGATTATTCATCTCTTGTTCTGTCATCAGATGACGAACACTTGCGAAATCTACAAACTCCCTCTCTCTGTCTATTTGTCCGCCTAGGGCTTCTTTTACTTTTGCAAGATGCTGCTGGGAGAAGACATGGTCCCGCACAGACAAACAACCACTGTACTTAACACAGCACAGTGTACATTCTGTTTTGGGCCTTTCACTGCATGTACTCCCTGTGCCAAATTGCTTGGCAAGGCTGAGCTTGGCCTTTTTCTCCTTGGCACGTGCATTCTGAAACCACACCTGTACTACCCTCTTGGGAAGCCCCATGTCATTTCCCAAGGCTTCACACTCTAACATGGTAGGGGTTTTGTAGTCACTGAAGCAAGCTTTAAGCACTTTGACTTGCAAGTTGCTTAGCTGAGTGCGATAGCGTTTTTGACCCAGCCTGTCATTGTCTATGCCTTGACTGTTGGATCCTCCAGGACAGGGGGAGGCAGGGTCAGCTAAGCTTGAGTTCTCACTGTAATCCAAGACCAAATCATTATCATAATCCTTTGCATTGAAACTCATTGCAGGGCTAACCAGCCCTGAGGACATCTTGTCTTCATTTTCTGAAGAAGCCTCTCTCTCAGAACTGCAGGACAAGTGATCAGTGCTATTCTGTTTTCCCTCAGAGTAATTTTCTTCATCAGTAATGGTTCCATTAGGGACTGGGTTTGCAGAAGTACCTTTGTGGTTATCTAGGTTGCCACAGTCAAAAAACTGTTGGACTGAGGTGGATGATCCTTCTAAGCCATTCGCCCTTCCACTTATTAGGGGCTTTGGACTAGGATCCTGATCATGTGAGGACAGATCCATGCTTTTACAAGTTAGAGAGACTGGACCATTCAGCCCCTCCGCTGCGTTTGGCATCTGTAAAGAGTTAGAAAAATTGAACAAATCCATTTTCATTTGAGAGCCCTCCTGCTCTTGGGTCATACCAGCTACTGCCATGCTGAATCCCGCATTCTTTGCTTCATGCCAATGCCGTGAACGTATATGAGCATCAAGGGCAGTTTGTGCCTTAAATAGGGCACGACAGAACGGACAGCGTCGATGGGCTTGAGCTGGACCCAGGCCACGAAATTGGCCTTTTCGTTCGCGGGCTCGAGTGTTCTGGAACCACACCTGAACCACTCTCTTCTTGAGACCCACTTCCTGGGAAATGTTGTCCAGCATTTGCCGTGTTGGATTGGAATCTAAGAGGTATTTCTGGTATAATATCTCCAGCTGTTCTGGGGTGATGGTTGTCCTCATTCGCTTGTCTCTCTGGGAATCATCCCCGCTGTGCTCCCAATCATTTTCCACAGCACTAGTTCCTGATTTGGGCTCGAGCCTCCTCTTCAAGGAATTTACAGTTGAGTCAGGAATGGCTGTAGATGAACTGAGTGCTATCTGTGGAAAAGCTCCAGAAAGTACCTGCCTGGCCATCAGAGGATTAGTTGAGTCAAAAAGCATAAGGGGGATATCCATGGTGCGGTCCAGGAATTGTGGAGGAACAAAATGATTCTGAGCAACAAGGAAGTGCATCTGCTGATGTTCTTGCCAATGTTCAAAAGATGGGAAGCTCAATTTGCACTGAATGCAATGATAAGGAGTCATCTGATGTGCTTGATTGGGGTGTTGTTGCTGAGCAGAAGGACTTGCTGAACTCATCTGAGAATTCTGCGATGGAACTGGGCTTGTCTGGGTAATAGATGGGTTAGTCTGTTGCTGTTGATGCAGAGGGGATGGAGATTGAATTTTAGAGAATGACTGTATATTCTCTTCATTAGGAAGCTTTGTCTGTTTATATGTTGCTTCAAGCTTTGAATTTTCAAGACAATGTTCAGATGCTTCTGTTATCGGTTTAAGATCCTCAGTATGTGAATCAGACACAGTGTCGGGGTCTGACTGCTCTTTGTCAGTAGAATTTCCGTCTGTGCTTAGCTCAGTACAGATTGAGAGGCTAGAACTGGAGGGTGGTAGGTTCAGGTTTGAGGTGTCAGGTTTAGGACTGTGAGGTTTAAGATCCAACAAAAGCTCAGGATGACAGAATATGTCATCGTCGTCTTTATAGCACACTTTCTTCTGATGACTGATAAGATCAAAAATGCGTTGAAACACCATGTTGCATTTCTTGCACTCATAGCTGCTGTTGGCAGTACGAATATAGCGGTCATTAGAAAGCTCTCGCAACTCGATGTCTTTTCCTCCCTCTCCTTGGTTTTCATAGCTTTTCCTGGCTTTCTGACGAGCATTTTGAAACCATACCACAATGACACGAGTAGCGAGGTTCAGTAGGTTTGACAGTTGCTCAAATTCATCATCTTTAGGGTAGGCATTTGCATCAAAAAAGTCTTGAAGGACCCTTAACTGGTAGTCAGTAAACCTGGTCCTTGAGGACCTCTTCCCTCCTGACATCTCTTGTCTTGAAAGTTCAGGAGAGGATGGCCTGGAATCCACTTTGACTTCTTCTAAGGTTGTTATCGGTGGGTTATTGAAGTTATACGGGGAGTCTTTATTGCGCTGACGCTCCTTGAACAGCGTGTTTCTGAACCAGTGCTTTATAACTTTATTTGGCAAGCCAGATTTGTTAGCCATGTCTTGGATCTGGTCATCATTTGGGGAGTTATTGATGTCGAAGTACTGCCGCAGAATTTTTAGTTGATCGTCAGTGATCCTGGTTCGAGGTCTTTTACCCTGCTGGTGCAACATGGAAGGAGTTAACTGTTGCTGATAAAGCTGGGCCAAGTCAGATGTGAGACCAGCCTCGACTGGTGGCAGATGTACAGGTAGTTGAGGGGGCAGACCTGGCAGGGGAATGGAGTGCATGAGGAGTGGAGGGAAAAGTGGCAAGTCAATGGGTAAGGGGATTGTAGCTAATGGGACTTGGGGTGTTGAGACACTAGGGGGAGTAACTGTGGTTGTAGGGGCAGGAATGCACGACACAGCTTTCTTTTGAGTTGGATCTGCCGGAGGGAGTGGAGGTGAACCAGGGGAAGGTAAAGAGGCAGACGTGTCAGGAGTTGAAGAAGTAAAAGGAAAAATCTTGTCATATTGTTCTCTGTAGTCTTTGGCAAATTTCTCTACTGACTGTATTGGCAAAATATATTTGTGAACATGCTCTTTATGGCTCTTTAGTATCAATGCATTTGAAAAAAGCTTCCCACAGGATTCACACTCTAGCTTTCCAACAGAGTCTGCATGATGTTGAACTTTGGTGTTGAACTTTGTCTGTCCGTTTGGCACAACCTCAGTCTGAGTTCTCTGATACTTCTGCTTATTTTCATTAAACTGCATTACTAGCTCGAACCCTATGTTCTCCAGCAAAGCTTTTGAAACATTTCCAGGTGCATCATGAGCTACCCTTGGTGGAATTAAATGTGTGAAGAATTCTCCACTATCCTCATCCTCAAGCTCATCCTCAACCTCATCTTGTGCTTTGAAATCACCAATATTATTATGTGAGGTGGGTTTATACAGCTCCTTTGTGTCTTTATTACTGCTTTCATCCATGCCTTTGTGAATCTGAGAATCAGAGGTGAGTATCTGTTCATCATCTTGTTGAGGAACAGGACCACTGTCCTGGGAAGTACTAGCTGCAACTCCGCTCAGTGGCTGTTTACAAGAGGAGATAAGGCTATCCTGCTGGGATGGCTCAGCACAATTTTCAGGTGCTCCAGGTTTTGCTTTGCTGAGGTTTAACTCTGAACCCTTTAGATTTAGCTCAGGGCTAATCTGAAACTCGCCTCCTGGGATGAGAAATGGAAGCAGCAGTTGCTGTTGCTGCTGTAGTGGAAGGAGAGTATCTGTTGTGATGGGGAAATGGTGAAGAAGTGCTGGATTGAACAAATGGGACTGAAGAAGAGCTGCTTTCTTTTGCAGCTCCTGCTGGATCTGTGCTTGAGCCTGTACTAACTGTTGTTGCTGTAATTGCTGCTGTTGTAATAGTTTATGTTGGTTTGTTGTTGACATTACATCTACCATTGGTTTCTTTTTCCTCTCCTCAGATAGTGAAGAAATGCTGATGGTTTGGCTTGATGACACGACATTGTGTTCATTGCTCAGTTGGTGCTTTAACTGACTCTGGTCAAGAACCGAAGTAGTACAACTCACGCTGTTCATAGCGTTTGTAGGCTTCAGAACTGTAGGCGAGCTGGCTGTGGCATTATCTGAAACTACTTTATGAAGCGAAGGGTTAACAGACGTTGAGCTAGCTGCTGATGAATCTGAATGAAGTTTGGCTGCACGAGCTTTGGTTTGGTGTAGTACGGATCGCATGTGAATCTCTAAGGTGGAGCTCTGGCTGTACGCTACGCTGCAAATGCTACATTTGAAAGGTTTGTGGTCAGCACTGCTGCTGACGGACTCTGGCAAGGCAGCCGAGGAATCCTGTACCGAACGCTTCACTTTGTGCAAGTGTGAGACAGAGTTGTAGTGCACCAAGAGAATGTTCTTTTGTGTGAAAGATTCCTTGCACACAGTGCATTTGAAGGGTCTTGATGGATCCAGGAATTTCTCGGTTGAGAGGTTTGGCCCTTTTCTCAGAGGCACAACTGAAGGCTTTGGATTGAGTTCAGTATCTTCTCGAGAGAAACTCAATACACTATGAGATGGGCTTATTTTCTCCTCCAGGTCACTTTCTTCATCCTCTTTCACTTTTTCCTCCTCAAATGTTCCCTGTTCTTCATCAAGCCCTTGGTCTTCAGAGGCTAAGAGATCTTCAGTCATCAACAGACTGCCACAGAGCTGCTGTAGCTGGATCTCACTAAGCTCTAGATGACTAGTCTCCAAGTGCTTCTGCAGAGCCTGTATTGTTCGAAAGCTTCGTTGGCACAGGCAGCACATAGTGGCAGCCCTGATGGCATGGTATTGAGAATGCTGTTGCAGCTTTTCAGCAGTTTTAAAGGCAAGGCTGCACTGACTGCAACGGTATTTGTAGACGTGGCGGTCTGAAATCGGCATTTGAAGTCTCTGGCTGTGGAAGTGGTTGACGTGTGTTTGGAGGGCACTAGATGATGTCAAGACTTTGTTACAGCCTTTTTGCCAGCAAGGGAATGCAGCGTTATTTTCCTTTGTGGCTTCTGCATCTTCTAAGGGCTGCTTTTGCGTTTTTGCTGTCTCTGGTCGGCATGTGATCACTCTCTCTTCTTCATCCTCACCTTGTTCTGATAAACAAAATAAAAACATTTAAAAAGGTGTAATATTTTATCTTACAATCAGCACACTGAGAGCAGATCTGGCTCAGTTACGGTACACTGTTACATGTTGATGGTAGACTGAAATCTCAAGTGTACAGAAGCATCTTGTCAAAACAAACGCCTCGATCTGCGGGCAGGGGTTGTTCAATGGTTAAGGGGTTGGGTTACTGACTAGAATGTTCAAGCCCCAGTATCACCACAGGCTGCCCCTGTTGGCGTATCAAACGAAAATGCATTTTGTTCACTTTCCAATATGCCTAACTGCATGAACATTTAAGTGTTCATTCGTTCATTTTCTTGATCAGGGTCGCGGGAGAGCCGGTGCCTAGCCGGCCATATAGGGCGCAAGGCAGGAACAACCCTAGACATGGCATCAATCCATCATTGGGCACACACACACACACACACACACACTCAAACAATTTAGAGACACCAATCAACCTAACGTGCATGTCTTTGGACTGTTGGAGGAAACCGGAGAACCTGAAATAAACCCACACGGACACGGGGAGGACATGCAGACTCCACACAGAAAGGACCCAGACCGCTCAAACCCGGACAAAGTCAAAGACAAAGTGAGACATATTTGTCACTTGTGCTTGCACACAGTGAAATGCAACCTCCGCATTTAACC
>JANCOA010000040.1:25965249-25979465 GCA_024363135.1 Leptodoras oyakawai
AACTCTCTTCCCTCCTCTTTACGGTCAACTTCCTCTCTTTCAGAATTCAAATCTCTGCTCAAAACTCATCTCTTTTCCACCCATTTCTCTCCTTCGTCTTCCTCCTTCTGATTGTTTGCATTCATTTGTTCTGTAAAGCGACCTTGGGTTTTGGGAAAGGCGCTATATAAATCCAACTTATTATTATTATTATTATTATTATTATTTAGCTGTTTATGCTGAGCATCTGCCGCCCAACTCCCTGTGAATGAGTTGTTACTTTAGAAAAACTACTGTCAGTCGTGCTGTTATAAAGAATTCATTTATTCAACACCTCCAGACCAATCAGAATCAAAAATGCAACTAGAATTCTTCTTCTGCTTCTGTTAAATGTTTTCTGGCCTGGAATTTAGCTCCGCCCACAGAATATGAGCCGTAATCAGCTGTTTTACTTTTACTGTTTCACCTCTATCATTTTTCAGCAGAAAGGAAAGGATGCTGGCGGTTAGAGTTGATGTGAAGGCTTGAGGGTGTTTGCGTTGCAGTTGCGCTTCTTGAGGGATAGAGGGCGCTAAAAATGACAGGCTTATTCTTTAAGCTTCATGAAGACCAGTATACTAATATATACCAAATACTACGTTTTTAGATACATTGGGTTCATCTGCAGCATGGTGGCCTCTCAGCAGCAGGGTCTATGGTTTGATCCTGAGCTCAGGATACTGTCTGTGTTTCCTCCGGTTTCCTCAGACGTCCCTTAAGCATGCCAGTGTAGACAGGATTGGCTAATAGGTGTGAACGAGTGTGTGTGCAATTTTTTATTTTTGTTTTAAATGATATGTCGACATGTTGACTTCTTCAGCCTGAGCTCAGTCGTGTTCCTGCTGTGTCTATGTGTAATGCCTCCAAAAAAACAAAACTAAACCCCAGGTCATATTCTGAGAGCAATTCCCAAGCTGATCCTCTTCAATCCGTCTTGATCCGTGTTCTCCAAGCGGTTTTACCCAATCCTGCTGTTTGAGAAGGTCTGAGGCCTGCTTCAGCTGCGTGGCCTGCGATCCTCCCTCAGGGCTTGCCAAGTTCTGTACTTCATACCACACGGAAACCTGAGATTCTTCCGGAAATATTCTTGATTTCTGCCGGATTGAATTAGGCTCATTGAATTTCAAAGAACGGAAAGTTTCTTGGAAGGCCAAGGTGAGGCGTTTTTTATGTTTTAATTTGAGCTTTTTCTGATATTTTCATTCTTCGCTTGAAGAAAATGCAGTTATACGGTCATTTATTTATCTTTAGAAATGAAACTGGATTTGAAGAATTTGGCCAAACTTTATATTCATACACTTGCTGTAGAAATAGCATTCCAAATGTATCGGGTCAGGAAAAGCACGCGTTGCTTTAGATTTACTCTGGAGTAACAAGTCTGAAAAACAGGATGCGCAGGTGGAGCTTGTAGTCAGTGGTTTATCAGAGTGATGCAAAACTTCTTGTTATTTACGTTATGCTTATATCTCTAATGCAAAGCAAATACCACCAAGCAGGTTTTGCCAGATTTACTAATTGTGTAAATATTATAACTTTCTGTAATTTAAAAAATATAATGAATAGATAGATAGACAGACAGACAGACAGGTGGGTGGATGGATGGATGGATGGATGGATGGATGGAAGAACAGATAGGTAGATGCATGGATGGCTAGATAGATGGATAGGTGGGTTGGTGTGTGGATGGATGGATGGATGGACAGATGGGTAGGTGGGTGGGTGTGTGGATGGATGGATGGAAGGACAGATAGATGGGTAGACAGGTAGGTGGATGGATGGATGGTTAGATGGAATGACAGATTGATAAATGGGTGGATGGATGGATGGATGGATGGACGGATAGATAGATAGATAGATGGGTAGACTGGTAGGTAGGTGGGTGGGTGTGTGGATGGATGGATAGATGGAAGGATAGATAGATAGATAGATGGGTAGACAGGTAGGTGGGTGTGTGGATGGATGGATGGTTGGACGGAAAGACAGATTGATAAATGGGTGGGTGGATGGATGAATGGATGGATAGACGGAAGGATAGATAGATAGATGGTAGACTGATAGGTGGGTGGGTGTGTGGATGGATGGATGGATGGATGGAAGGACAGATAGATAGATGGGTAGACAGGTAGGTGGGTGTGTGGATGGATGGATGGATGGATGGATAGATAGATGGGTAGACAGGTCGTTGGATGGGTGTATGGATGGATGGATGGCTGGATGGATGGATAAATAGGTAGGTGGGTGTGTGGATGGATGGAAGGACAGACAGACAGACAGACAGACAGACAGACAGATAGATAGATAGATAGATAGATAGACAGACAGACAGACAGTACTATACTATTATTATATTATAGATTAATGTCAGTCTTTGTAAAATGAATACACAGTGTAGTAGAGAACACCACTGATAAACGACTCTGTAGATTTTCTTCATCTTCTGAAACTGAAATTCTGAGAACAAAACGCTTCCTCTGCTGTAAACAGTGAACCAAATCAACACGCTGCTCTGTTTGGATAGGATTAGTTTTACATGCAGAGTGAGGGTTACGCCATCTTTAATGGGTGATGCGTTTAGGACTTGGGCAGAGCCTCTGTTCTTCATCCTTCATCTCTCGTTACTGAAAAGTCCAGGAAAACATACGCACTGTTTTTGAAGGGTGGTCTGAGCATTTTAGTGCTTTCTGGGTCTTTAAAACGTCTTACAAGCACATGTTGTCTATCAGGATTTTACTTCAATAAAACGCCTACTTTTTTATTATAATGTATGATATTATCTCTCCATTAACTTTTAGGAATGAGCTGCCTGAAAATCTGGGATTTATTTTTTCATTTAAGATTAAATTATTAAAAATATTTATTTATAATATTTATATGAGTCATATATATTATTAAGTAAATGTTCAATATCTTGATTATTTATTCATTCAGAATTCTGTGTTTTGTATTTAAATATAAGCCAAATGTGTGCTCTTGACCAAGTTAACTGCTTTGTACCAGAGTTCAGATTTTCCTCATGTCTAATCCCTTCTGTTGAAGCGTGTGATCAGACATTGTCATGACCTCATACTAAACAAAAAGGGAACATATGAAACGCTAAGTAACCCTGACATCCGTGCAAATATTTCTAAGATTCTGCTTTTACAATTTCTAGTCGTTGTTGATGTTATAATTTGTAACGAAAATTTTTGTATTGAATTAGACAAGAATGTAAAATTGGAGCATTTTCAGACCAGTGCTCTCAGACTTTTTTTTTTTTTTTTTTTTTTTTTTTTTTGGACGCCACTCCGTACCAGAATATCATCGTGATCAACATAACATCTTTTTAAAATAAAAAGAAACCGTCTCCTTTTGCCTTAATCAGTGTCTGTTTTTTAGATCGTCGAATCGATGTGCAAGGATTTAATCAAGCCTCCAGCCTACAGAATTTTGATTTACTGTTCAAATGAATAGATTCAATAATGTGATTCATAATGTGTTCCACTGCTTTTGAACGAATCACACAGGAATTTGATTCGCTTCAGCTCTGGTTAACATCATCATCAGATTATTGTGTGGTCTGGATGCAAGGAGGCAACATGCCCTGGCTGCCCTGGTGAACATTAACCTAGAAGAGTGTTATTCCGTCAGTTTCACTCAGTGAAATAGTCTTGACAAATGATAAAGATAATGCAGTGAGATGATATGGGCTGCTGGAGTGCTTGTTGCACCCCCCTCCCTCCTCCCTTCCTTTCTTCCCTCCCTCCCTCCCTCCCTCCCTCCCTCCCATCTTCCTTCCTCTCCCCCTCTCGCTCCCTCTCTCCTTTTCCCAGCTGGACTCCATGGCCACGTGGGCCTTACAGTGTGTTTCCTTTCGTCTAACACTAAGCTCCGACGTGCCTCATGAGCCCAAAATGACTTTTATTCACTTATAGTACAAGGCGATGGATTGTAACAGCTGTTATTGGACGAAAGTGGGGAAATGTTGGCTAATTCTGCTGTTTCTAGATTTATGTCCATAAGTCGCAGTCCATTAAACCTTATAAACATGGATTATGGATTTTCGTTGTCGACACTAACTAAAGATATATTTTACCCATAAAGTGTATCCATGTTAGACGGATAGCTGAACTGTCCAACCATGTAGTGTCTTCTGTGCCATTTAAATCGTGTAAGTGATTTTTTTATAAATACACTGAAATTGGATAACGTCCAATGTTATTTTTTTAAACCCTCTGATTTACATTGAAACATTAAAAAAAATCTTATTCTTCTTATTATTATTATTGAGCGTTGGCGTTGAACCTTTACACTTTACATGATAAATGATAAACGATGCGTTATGTATTTTTATTATTTGGGTTCTGGGATTTATAACGTCTAACAGGTAGTACACGACTAAAATTCTAGCAGCATTACGGCTTAAAGTACTTGAATTCAGGTCTAGCAGCTTTAGCATTAGATAATCCAAGTTATTGACTAAGCACTCTTGTAAGTCTCTCTGGATAAGAGCGTCCGCTAAACGCCATAAATGTAAATGTATTTTTCCTGCATGTATTTTATATTCCTTTATATAGCCTACAGAAAGTTACTTATATATGAAAATGTGTGAAAGAAAATCACATTTATGCATGAGAAACTTCTTATTCTTATTATTAATATTGCTGTTGTTATTAGGACTATTGGGCATGGGCGTTGAACTTTTACAGGATAAATGATACATATTTTGTTTTTTGTTTTCCCTCACATGGTTTTTATAGTCTTATATTTACACAAAATTACTTGTATGCAAAATTAAAATGTGTGAAAATGTATAACAGTTTATAGAAATGTGAAATATTTTTTTCGACATGAAAATTATTATTATTATTATTATTATTATTATTATTATTATTATTATTATTATTGTTGTTGTTGTTGAATTCAAACACAGTAATCCAGTGTTCCTGCAGCACGTAGCCATTAGGTGGTGCACAAACTCCAGGGGGAAACAATCGGCGCTTGATTTTGTGTCTAAATGTAAAATAAGAAGTCACCAGATCAGCAAAGTTAAAAAAAAAAAACACTAAACCATAATGTAAATCTCCGGAGGTGGGTGATTGTCAAAGTTCCCTGAACCGTGTCCTCTTAAAAAAAGGAAGAACATAATATTATAAAAGAAGGTATATTACAGGTTATTCGGAAATAAGCTATTAAATAAGTTATTCGTTTGGATCTGTACTGGTACAGGATCTGAATATTTACTTTATACATTAACGACATGGTGTTAAATAAAGCAAGAAATAGAAAAGGAAACCTCGGTGCTGTCACCCATGTACAGCTGAAGACATGCCGACTCAAACACGGGTTCGTGTAATAATAATAATAATAATAATAATAATAATAATAATACGAACTTGGTGACCGCTTGTATTCTATTACATTTTCATTTTGACCGACATTTTATCCGAAACATTTTAATAAAGACAGAAGTCGGATATCTGCAAAAAAAAAAAATGTGGCACACACTCGTGTTCTCTCTCTGCCTTTGCTTTTTGGGTTTCTCCCTGGTTTCGTAGGATTACAAGGGTTAATTTCCTCCAATCCGAAGTGCGTGCAATTGAAATAATTAATGTATTAATTAAATGCGCTGTTAATAGGACGCGTTTTGATTTGGAAAGTAAGTAGTTATACTATAAATAAATAAATAAATAAATAAATATTAATAATATCAGTATTAATAATAATAATCACTTATCCATTTGAAAACATTTTTATACGTCGTAGTAAAGTGAAACGTTTGTCTACATTTCATTTTTAAGAGCTGTTTTTATTCCTACGTACTATTTTTTTTTTTAATTCATCCCCGAAGGCAATCCCACAAAAAGAAATCGAATTATCTTAGAAAACCTGAAATTTTGATGCGTATAATTTTGAACAGTTTAATTCCAACTGCATGCCATTACTGTTTTATACAATTTTTTTTATACATATCGTGTGTAGATGACCTAATGTCTAAAAACACGAAAATAGAAAGTAAAAGATGCCTACTAAAAAAAAAGATATAACCTACACCATATACATTTTTACAGTGCTGGAAAATGACTCGTGTCCATACGGATATACAAAAAAAAAATAAACCACCAATCAAACAAACAAACAAAAAAAAACAGTGCTTACATTAAACCTTCATTTTCTGTTTACACCGAAGAATAAGACAGCGTCTGGGCAAATATTGCCGATAAAGCGATCAATACTATGGCTATAATTATACAATCCAAATATAAACAGAATAAATAAAGTTTGCGCTTTAAGGTTTAAAAGTGCCTTCGTTTTGCTTCCATGTGATAACCTAATGAACCTTTACACTTAGTCTTGCACTGATTAGAATTAGATTTAGAATTCGAATTGATATGATCAGATCAATTTAGCTATCGAACAGCGTGTCCTGGATGAAATTTATACTATTTATATAAGCCTATATTTAAAAAAAAAATCGTAATACAATTTTCACTGAAAAAGAAAATTCAAATTCTGGTTCCCGGAATGATAACACGGACAGTCACTCATAATCTACACTCAAGTGGTATCCATCCGCCAGCAGAGTTAGTACCAAGCGGGTTTTCTTTCTTTCTATATTTCTTTTTTTTTTTTGCATTGAGATGCACATTAGTTCTTGCGCAGTCTTATTTGGAAATAGCTTGAATAAATTTGGCACACATCATCTTACACACCCGAGACGGTTAAGGTACCCGGCTTTTCTCCTGTCCATGTTTCTGTACCGAGTTTGCATCATTGTTATTTGGCTGTAGCCTCTCATGATGAGCGCCGCTGTCCTTTTTCTCCTTCTCTTCCAGCGAATGCGCTCCTCCTTTCAGGCCCGTGTGTTGTTGTTGTTTTCTTTTTCCCACCGCAGAGGCTCAGTGGCTCCTTCATCAGTGTTGAATTAGTCTTTAATTCATTACCAGTGCTGTCACATCACACAAGGCTTGATGTCCTGATAGGCGACTTGTTGATGATGATAATAAGAGCCGCTTCCAGGTGAATGCATCGTTGAAGATGTCATGGCGTTGAATGAGAAGACGAACTCCTTCCGGTCGCACATGCTCGGAGATTGGGAGTGGTACCTGGGAATACCTACGGGACGGAAATCACACACAAAAAAAGAGTCCTCGTTAGGCTATTAAAGGCATGCCTGTTTTTTTTTTTTTAATTTATAAAATCGGGAAAAAAAATAGTATGAACATTTTGGGCAATTATAATAAAATGTTTACATTGAATGGAAAGAGTTTTGGTTTATAATTGTAATTCAGGAGTAAAATATTACAGTGACTTAGTTAATAAAATGTGTGAAAAATTATTAAATTTAAGTGGAACTTGATCTTTCCGAAAATGCATGCACTAGTAATAATAATAATAATAATAATAATAATATATTATTTATTATTATTGTTATTATTATTTTTTTTATTATTATTATTATTATTATTATTGCATGCATTTTCGGAAAGATCAAGTTCCAACAGTATAATTATTTTTGAACACGAATGTAACTCCAGACTCAAAGCTTTGCTGTTGTGTTTAATCTGTAATTCTCGACAACACGTTAAAGTTGTTGTTTTAAGCCCCCGAAGTCGGATTTGTTCCGACTTCGCGATGCAAAGCAAAAAAAACATCTGCGCACTTTAAATTGATCCCAGCGTTGACTGTGGGTGTCATTCTGAAGCCGCTGGTTTCGTGTAGCATTTAATGACAGCCGTATCTATTTTGGCTGGGCTGATTACACCGCCTGCAGGGAGTAAGTGTGGAAGGGCTGCATGGTTGACTTCAGGGTGGGAGATCTATCTGTTAATTGACAGCGCCGTGCTCGCACGCGATTCCCACCGGACAGGGCGCCGCGCTCGCTGCTAAACTGGAGTCTACACTGGCAGCGTTTTAAAGGCGAGTCCCGGAAGAGGATCAGGATACACTCGAGAAATTACACGCATAGAAGCAGCAGGGTTTAATTAAATAGAACAAAATGATATGCGCACTTTGGTATTTTAGTATTTATTGGTAACGATGTCGGAAGCAAATGACTTTATAGCACGGCTTGAATGTACTTTCACAAAGCAGAATTGAAAATGGATTTTATTTTCATGAGTAAAAGTGCATAAAAGTTTTTACATGCTGGATATTTTTTCTGTAAATATAATTTACCTTGTAGGTCGGTCGTGTTGTGTCCGTTCTGATGCAGATAGGACTGGTCCAAAGAGTGCGTGGGTAAGCTCGGCTGTAAAGGGTTTGCTCCGGGGTTGCACGGAGACAGTGGCTGCTGTTTAATGTAAGACGCCCCGTTATTAAGGGAAGCTGACGGCGCGGGCGCCCACGCCGAAGTCGTGCTCGAGTAAACGGGATGCGGCTCCATGACTCCGCCGCCGGACAGCAGGGGCGAGGCTGAGTTGTCGTGATGGGGATACTCGCTCCCCGTGGATCCCGTACAGTTCCCCATATAGGAGTGCCCACTGTTGGCCGACAGATGAGACATGGAGTGTCCCGCCAGGCCCATTCCCTCCATGTTGCCTGCCAAATGTCCGTTCATCATCCCAATCCCGCTCTCTAAGGATAAACTGTTTGGCGGGCAAGACAGGCCTCCGCCGCTACCCTGGAAGTTGTAAGACTCGGGTAGGTGGTTGAACCCGAGTCCGTTCATCATGCTGTACATGGACGGCTTGAGCGCCTGACATTTGCGCCGGAATCCGCGTGGTCTGCGCCGAAAAGAGCCCTCCTCGAACATGAACTCGCTCGCAGGGTCGATGGTCCAGTAGTGGCCTTTCCCTGGCCGCCCAAGCCCCTTGGGCAGCTTAATGAAGCACTCGTTTAAAGACAAGTTGTGGCGCACGGAGTTTTTCCAGCCCTGGTAAGAGCCGCGGAAGAACGGGAAGCGGCTCTGGAGAAACTGGTAGATCTCGCTGAGCGTAAGGCGCTTCGTAGGCGAGCTCTGGATGGCCATGACGATGAGCGCGATGTACGAATACGGAGGCTTCTCGGGACGCCGGATGCCAGCATTTGTCTTTTTGGCTTTGGTGGTGGAGGAGGCCGCGTCCATGGCCGCCGATTGAGCGTGCACTTTCTCGGGCGCGGACATCGGGCTGCTTTGGGCAGGCGGCTGCACGGAAGGCTGCTGGACCTCGGCCGTCATCGGTTCCGGGCGCTTAACACGGCTTTGCCTTTTTTAAAGAAAGGCTAGTCCTCCACCTGTAACGAGATCACTGAAACTTCGGCACCAGCGATCAGCCAGATCGTGTCATGACCCACAGAAAGCGGCAAAAAAAATCCTAACGCTCCAAGAAAAGCGAGCGCACCGCGGACAAGCTGTCGCCTTTAGTTCAGCAGCTTCAGTGTCCTCGAGTAGGAAACGTCCTGCAACCGCGCTGTCCACAGTCAACACAGAAGGGGAGCTTCTTAAAAACTACGGCTTGGGGTTCGTCTCGTCTCACTCGTGCTTTGCAGATCGCCCTTTACTTATCTGTGGCCATCAGCGCCTAGCCAAGCTCTTGACCATCATGAAGACGTCATGAAGCGCGTTGCGCCCCGCCCAGTCTCCGCCCATTTTCATCTGCACGCCGTGGGGTGGGCTCACTAACATCTGGCAACTCTGCGTAAAGTTTTATACTGTTAGAAAGCCGCTTGTCTGTTTGCATGGATATCTCGGCAGAAAATAAAGCATGAATATGAATTTTAAAGTCATCAGTCAAATACATATTTTAAGTTTAATCAGACTTAAATAATGAATATCTATGCCAAATAGATCTCTCTCTCTCTCTCTCTCTCTCTCTCTCTCTCTCTCTCTATATATATATATATATATGTGTGTGTGTCTGTGTGCTACAATTTATGCTGATTCATTTTAGCATTTCTTTTCTTATCACTGTGTGATATTAAAATATCTTAAGCTTCTATAAAGTAATAATAAGCTTCTATAAAGTTGTTCCGTATTATTATCTGTTTAAATTCATGCATAATTTTGTTGCTCATTTTCAGAGTCTCTCGTCACACATATATGTTTCATATTTATTCCAACACTGAGTTTAAAAAAAAAAAAAACTGTAATAATACATGAAATAGGAAAATTTAAAAATATATGTTTGGGTTAAAAAGTAAAAACGCTCTCCGTGTTCACAGGAGCACTCGGTCCGATTTCTTTTTAAGACAGACAGGAACATGGGCAGGATGTTTATACTGTCAAATGTAAACATTTTCTCTGGCCTTCTTTAAATAAAAAATCAAGCAAAAAGCCCCACAAGAGCTGCTAATATCCATTCTGAGGCTATGCGTCCGTTCTATGCAGCGCAAACTATTTGTGATTCTTTGTTTTAACACAATTGTGGGGATGAAGCCGGTAGACGCTTCTGTCAGAAGCACGTTTATTAAAGCTGGGACTGTGATCTGCACTTGCTAGGAGAAACTTTTGCTAGATGAAGACGGCTAAACGGTGAGTCGAGGTGAGTCAAGTCACCTTCACATGTCACCTGAATTCGGGCTGATAATCGATGTGTGTTTATTCGATGTGAAAATGAGCATTAGAAAACATAATATCTTTATGAAACGCAGTGGTGCAGATAGGTGCGGCTACACTGCGAAAATATATTAGTTTATTACAATTAGCTTAAATGCTTAATAATTTGTTGTAAGCAGAAACGTGAAACAAAAAACTGTTATCATTAACATGAACATAAATATTTTTCCTGGCTGTATATGAAGTGCGCGCAGTCTGGCTGAGCTGGGATCCTATTTTCGGCAGAAGCCCACAGCTGAAAAGCAAAAGCCTATAGCCTTAACCATGCAGCAAAGACATCCTGGAATTACCTATCCTATATTCGTATATTATTATTAAATAGTATATTATTATAGACCTTTCTTAAATTCTTTGTACAGAATTAAATTCAGAAAACGTTGAATTAATTTTTGCATACTTGTAGCAAACTTTGTGCTCCTATTCACGTTGTACATGACGTAGTCTAGTGACCTGCCATTATGTAGGGTTAAATAAAAATATACAACCCCCTGTCGCCACGGACAAGCCATTAAGGTTGAAGCAAGCCTCGGGCACTCGCTGTTGTGATCGAAACCCAAGTAACGGAGTGTATATTGATAGAACCGGACTCCACGTCCTCCGCGCAGGACGCATTTATCAGCGCGCGGACCACCCAACATGTAAAACCGGGAGAGACAGAGAGAGAGAGAGAAAGAGAGAGAGAGAGAGAGAGAGAAAGAGTGAAAGAGAAAGAGAGAAAGAGAAAGGTTGATCGTACACCCGTGAGTTCTCGTCTCACCGCTGCGTTTAATTAACGTTGATGACTTCATTTCAAGAGGAACCCCTGGTTTCTACACTGCTATGCGCTATGTGCGTACCCTACACAACAAAAGCACACTCTTACCACTAAATAGGTCTATCACATAAAAATAGCATGCACTATACTATTCTAATCTAATCTAGATTGCCTTAGATGTAGTTGTCGGCGTGTTATTTTGACTCTGCTGTTTAGTACACACTCTGGCACGTCGCCACTGGTCTGTATTAAAACAATCCTGCTGATCTTCTCTGACATGCTTCCCATGTCCTAATATCCACCTCTCATGTTGACACACACAAACACGTAGTATGCTCACCTTTTACAACATAGGTAAAACTATAGTAAAATCTCAGACTGTGCTTTGCAACAACCAGTAGTATCTCCATATACATGCGTAACATTGTATTTATACGTCATAAATACACGCTAGGCTCTTTATATTGCTATAATATTGTACACCTTTCTGTACATGGGACCACATGATTATTGAGAAGGCTGCATAAGAGATACTTTATATTTATATTATAGATACTCTATAGTATATTATCGCTTTATACTTTATTTAATATGTATGCGTTTATGCATTATGCATGCGTCTTTGCTTTATATCTCGGTACCTCTTTAACAAACCTCTCCAAGCGCATTAGCTGAGGCGCACACCCACTTCATCCAGAGCGCACATTTTCCATGACGAGCTCCAGTCAAATATTTGACAACATGTAGAGATTCACCTCCTGCTCACTCTGCATGCCTGCATACCTAGTTTCTGCAAGTGAGACGCGATATTCCTTGCACACTGTCTGCATGTTCCGGTCATAGCCTTTGCTTCTTAAATAGTACTCCAACTTAAACAAGAAGTTGTTACTTTTTTGGGTATGATTTATATTTCCTACGTAAATAAAAGACATATTGCATTATGTGTTAAGACACATATACCTCTGTGAGGCGCGGGGAATGAAAAGCAACACTTATATTTTAATTAAACCGTTGCGTGTACGCCGTTGCTCATAATTGCACAGAGAGCATACACTGTCTATTTTCGCCGGACCCCCAAAAAACAGGATTTTCCCATCACAGTATTTTGTATGACACATTTTTATAAAGTGTGATCTGTCATTTTGTCAGTCCAAAAAGATCTGCTGTCAGTCTGCAAGCCTAGAGCAAAATAAACCTAGGTAACATGTACAAACTGTTTCAATTAAAAATAAATGAAGAAAAAAAAAATTAAATAAAATCTGCAATTGGACAAGACATAACATAATAAACAGATTTGCACTCAGAAGATAGAAATGTGAAAATAAATGCACGAAATCTGGGCTATTTATGCGCTACTGGGTCCAAACAGCGCCTTGCAATGCGCTGCTGCTATTCTCAAATGAAACGAAGCAGAAGTTAGAACTGTCCCTGAAAGGAGAAGAAAATGAAATTGTCATGTCACACACAGAAAGAAGCAGAGATCTCGATTGCGCGCTCGGAGGCCGTGAGGTTCACCAAAAGGGTGCAGTGGAAATGTTTGAAAAGTCCCATGACAGACTGATCCGTCAAATGAATGTCTGCTTGCTGGGCCACAAGTTCACTCTTGTTTGACATTGTGGCTAAACTCGAAATGTGCAAAAATGGAGCCAATGCTAAAAGTAGTTTGATTCGTGTAAAAATATATATACAGGCTATAGATGTGTTATTAATAGACGGATTTTCATTTTGGACAATGTTCATCATTTTCGCAGTTAGGGTTTATACATGTAGGTTAGATGTATATACAAATATATCTCATATACAAATATACAATATCTCACATGCAAAACGTTTCTGATTCTTTTTCGGACCCCTTGCACCAGAAGTGGCTTTTATAACCTACTAAATAACTAATAATCTAGTAAAACATATGCCACATCGGGATCATCCAGGAAGCATGTATATGTATATGTATATGTATACTGATGCATCATTTTTTTTTGGATGGTAAATTTGGAGATCATGCAATATTAGTTTCGTTTCACTCTGGATAGGAAGATCACACGTCACGCGCTGGACTACAAGACCAGATTTGTTCCGCCGCGTCGCTCCATTGTCCAGCACTGCGGGGAAATCAGAAAGGCTCTGGGGTAGAGGTGCCCACTCCTCCTCACTTTCACTGGCGCAGTAGGTGGCCGTGTATATTTTCGTTCAAGCGGTGTTTATGTGAATGAAAGAGAAAAAAAAGGGCGGAATT
Source organism: Leptodoras oyakawai (assembly GCA_024363135.1). Lineage (NCBI taxonomy): Eukaryota > Metazoa > Chordata > Actinopteri > Siluriformes > Doradidae > Leptodoras > Leptodoras oyakawai. The sequence continues at coordinate 25,978,771 of JANCOA010000040.1, forward strand.
GCACGCGCGCGCGCGGCTGATTGCGCTTATTGGGCGGCTGGACTGATGTGAAGCGCTGCCCCACCCATCCCAGCAATCAACAGCTCGCCAATCACGCCCGAATGGCTTTTTAATTTTCCTTGGCAAGAGCCTTGGCCATTGGACTCTCAGAGAAGTTTTTTTGGCGTGCAAATACTGAAAGACAAGCTGGCGGTTTCTGAGCTGTGGCCCATTTAGAGCGGGTCATCCATTTATCACAGCCTCCTGATGGGGTTTTGCAGGATGGTAGAAAAAATACGATGTAATGTAACTACAATGCACTCTAATCACGAACGATTTCTGGAAGATTGGCGGGTTGTCTCACCCGAAGCTCTGAAAGTGCTTCCAGGAAGCTTGCTGGAGATATCCTTAGACGAACTGCTCATAAAAAATGCAATCAGGAATATATATGTGATCAATATGATAGATAGATAGATAGATAGATAGATAGATAGATAGATAGATAGCCCTGAATAGAACAGAACAGTAGAACGAAATATAACAATAGAACGAATAGAAAGAAAGAATTTACTGGTGGGTTGTTTTGTTTTGTGTGTTTAATCTCATTCTTTCCTTGGTAGCATTTCTCTTCTTGAACAGTCATTAGCAAAGAAAGAAGCATTTCCTCCCAAAATACCACCAAGTCAACACTAACCACTAACTAATATAATATAATA
>JANCOA010000040.1:26254979-26265469 GCA_024363135.1 Leptodoras oyakawai
TGTGTGCCCTATGATGGATTGGCGCCCTGTCTAGGGTTGTTCCTGCCTTGCGCCCTATGTGGCCGGCTAGGCACCGGATCGAAGATGAAGATAATGGATGCATGGATGGATGGCACTTGGAAATACCAACATTTACCTCAGAAATGTTGGTGAATTACTAAAAAAAAACGCTTTGCATGACTACAATTGATCTGTAACGTTTCCACAAATACTGCTTCAGAGAAACATTGTTAGAACACCCAAAAACATCCTGAACGCAGAAAATGCTTTGCTAATGTCAAACCTGACTAGCGTGGACGGAAACAGAGAGGCATTGTGAACTGTGAGGGAATCAAATCAAATAAAATCAGCAACAAATCATTCGCAGGAGAATTTACGCTAGTCATCCGTAGGATCAGAAAAACATCTGTACGCCACGTCGTGCATCCATATCACGTTAACAAGGTCCTGCACTACTGTTCTCCATACAGACTAGCCTCCAGTCTAAATCAGCTCTTTATCCCATGAATGAATATCCTCCTGTGGCGTTCAGGAGTCTCATATTACAGACTTTAAAGGAAGCAATCCCAAACAGATCTATACGTTAAGACAAGTAAGTTAAGACTAGCCGTTTAATCATGGCAAATCATTACGCTAATGGCGTCCTGTAAGAGCAGGAAGAGTCAGCGCGTGCCTGACGTGCTGCACAGGCTGGAAGAGTTAGTGCATGGAGTGAGTACCTGTTTATTCGCTGTTCAGTCATCCATTTTTTGATCATTTCTTGGAAAAATGAGATCAGTGTGCTTTGAAGACACTTGGATTTTTATTTATAGTCGGTTGGCTGGCATTTATTACGGTGTGCACCGCGATGACTAAGAAAAACAGGATTTGTAAATTGTAAACCTGGCAGGAAGTTCATTTCTGTGGCGTATGCAAATATTTACACGCGGCTTATTCACAAAAACGGCTAACTCGCCGAGAGCCCGTGAGCTTCAGTCTGATTTTTACAGTCTGATACTTTACAGTCTACATCTACAATGGGCTTTGTGATGCTGACATGAGCAGTTAGGTGTTAGAAAAATACTAATACCACTGTCAGTTCTGAGGCACTGTTATTGTCGGCGCAGGTCATCGACCTACTGCAGTAGAGCGAGAGGATCCTTCACCTCTCAGTACAGCGTTTCACAGCTCGTCGCTCACCTCCTTCTCCTCCTCTTCGCTGTGTAATGATTCGACCTATTGATCTGTGCACTCTTTCCAGTTTTACACCACACCACCCCCCCTACACACACCGAACACACTCGCCTGCATCTAATTTAACACAGCGGGACCCTGTCCACATGCAGTCTCTTAGCAACGGCACCGGGTCATTCATCCAGAGCGCTCTGATGTGAGATCAGACCGATTGGATGCGTGTGGTGAAGTGCCGAGTTACGGTGACCTAATGATACAAGATCAACAGGGCTGAATTCTGAAAAAGCTTTGACAGTCTCACTGATCTGATCTGATCTGATCTAATCTGACCTTGAATTTACACTCTCTGATATATTTTGAGTTTGATATTTGATATTCCTCTATCATGTACACTGTCAAGCATGCAGAAACCCGTCATCCAGCTTCCTCTCGGCTTATTTAACTCATTTACTTTGTGCTAACGCACACGCTAGCTTCTTGTATTGTTCAATTACGATCTCTAATTGCATGCAAATTTGTTATCAAGGACATAACTCGGCTAATTCTCTCCAAAGAGATCTGTCTGTGGCATTCACCAGGATAATACAGTCAACTAAAACGTAATCCAGCCTACTCACTTTCGGGAATACACATCTGGACTTGACGTTAATACGCATTCTGAATGTGTACACCTTCATTTCATATGTAAATAACCCTCATTACCTTGATTATCCACTGAAATTAAAGGATGCAACATGCTTCCCCGAAGACCGCGGCGGCCTTTTCTTCTAAATTAGGAAGCGGATGGGTGAAATAAATAAATAAAAATAAATAAATAAATAAATAGACATTTTTAAAATCCACTTGGCACACGCACAAGGGCTTGGAAAAGTGGTGTGTGAAAAGCAGGTAAAGTTCACAAGACATTTTTATTTTAGGTTTCTGTTCAATGCATTTCGATTGATGCATTGATCAAGTAATTCAATCAATAATTATTGATCATTATTCAAAAACCGACCAACGACTAGTGTGTACTTCTAAAATCATGGACAACGAACAACAGACTCGAAAGGAAACCCATCCCCATGTACGCGACACCGAACAATGTGCTTACAAATCATTTCTCTTCCACAGACAGTTTCAAACAAATACAGGATGGGACGCCGCTGTTCCTGGGACATTTGATTGACAGTGTTGTCAAAATTAAAATAAGGACCATGCTGTTCTGTTCTCACATGTTCCCACAGGCATTTGAGCTTTCCCTTACATTCCACAGTCACAACAATCGTAGCAATGTTATTACAAACCTCTAATCTGATCATCACGGAGATGTTATTATCCAGACTGCGTGGTCGGTCCTAAACAGGTGAGTACTGACCTGAGTTCAGTCATTCTGCTGAAAAGTGTTGAATTGTGGCAGAGGACAGAACGTCTCTATAATCAGTCATTACAGTTATATTATAACAGGAGAAACAAGGGCGTGGCATGGTAAGGAACAGTGGATGAATTGTAGCTTCCAGGTGTATAGCTAGATAGCACAGAAACTCTCAGATCATCGACCCAATCGACGAGCTACAAACCCGCTCTGTCGCTGAATGTCACAGAATCGGACATGAAGAACATGCTGTCAGTGTGATAATCAAACGTACTTGACTTGTTCCAGCTGGACAGTATCTGATACAGATCCCTCCACATTACAGGAGCAAATACTTCACATCTTTCATCCAGTCTGAGTCAAGACCAAGACTTTGGGATTTTAAAGTGGTCAAGATCAAGTGAAGACCAAGACTTAGGTATTTTAAGGTGGTCAAGACCAAGTCTTTGGGATTTTAAGGCAGTCAAGACCAAGTGAAGACCAAGACTTTGGGTTTTAAGGTGGTTAAGACCAAGTCAAGACCAAGACTTAGGTATTTTAAGGTGGTCAAGATCAAGACTTTGGGATTTTAAGGCAGTCAAGACCAAGTCAAGACCAAGTCTTTGGGATTTTAAGGTGGTCAAGACCAAATCAAGATCAAGACTTAGGTATTTTAAGGTGGTCAAGACCAAGTCTTTGGGATTTTAAGGCAGTCAAGACCAAGTGAAGACCAAGACTTTGGGATTTTAAGGAGGTCAAGACCAAATCAAGATCAAGACTTAGGTATTTTAAGGTGGTCAAGACCAAGTCTTTGGGATTTTAAGGCAGCCAAGACCAAGTCAAGACCAAGTCTTTGGGATTTTAAGGCAGCCAAGACCAAGTCAAGACCAAGACTTTGGGATTTTAAGGTGGTCAAGACCAAATCAAGACTTTAGGATTTTAAGGTAGCCAAGACCAAGACTTTGGGATTTTAAGGCAGTCTTGACCAAGTCAAGACCAAGACTTTGGGATTTTAAGGCAGTCAAGACCAAGTCAAAGTCTGAGTCTTTGGAGAAGACAAGACCAAGTTGAGACTGACATCTAAAAAGAAGTCAGTTTTCACCACCATTGGCAACATTATATAATAATTACATATCACAGCTGAATTCATTGATCAGTTCTATTTTTCTTGAGATTATAAAACATGGAAACGTTTCCCATTGTCAACAGTGTCAGGGTCTCTCTCTAAAATTGCTACTCAAGATCGACTAGAAATGCTTTTAATCCTGAGACGAGGATTCAAGTAAAAACGTGGTCCAGAGACGAAGCCTGGAATGGAATACTGCGACACTACTTCCCTTTTAGAAAATGTAAACATCCAAACTACAACATGCCTTCATACGCTTTGATGTGGTGTGTAAATACAGTCAGTATCAACAAGGCCATGATACACGTCAGGGTGAGTCACTTCAGGTGTCATTTTAAGTCTGAGAAAAGCCAATTTCTGACATTTTCACTTATTTAAAAGATCTAGTAATTTGTTGGTCTTTTCTGCTTATTGTTTCTTTTTCTTTTTTGTTTGCTGGTCAGGTCAGGAGATTCCTAAAAAGTGCAATTGTGTAAACAATAACTTACTGTATAAGCGTAGGCATAAGAGTCATTTATCGACTGATCCGCTGTAATCCTATGGTGATCTTTTGGCTGTCGATCCTGAAGTATTTCCTATTCCTTACTAATATGGTGAAACAAGCCCACACAATTGGTTCAAAAACCCATGAAGGCTAAGACAAAGAGATTTAGAGTACACACAAACACCCAGTTGACAGACGAGAGAATAATAATGAATCCCAGACAATCTGTCAAAGAGAATATCCCCCATAATGCCTTGTGCTTGTGGTTTTGGCTTTATATCCAAAATGTCTGCCGTTGTGTACACACGTACTCCTCACCTGAAGTTTGCGTAAGGTTGGGCGCTGTCTTTGTCATCCTGTCTTTTCTCTCTTTCTCTTTCTTTCATAGCGCCAGTCGTTTAACAGGAAGTGCTCTGTCAGGTGGGGGTTAACTGTAGGGAAGAGTTGGCTCTTTAAAAGCACGTCTCATTTGATTAACAAATGCCTGGTGTTTAGCCTGCAGGCAGGTGCGTGCTATGCAAAAAGCAGCTAAAAGCGCTTTCCAGTTCAGAGACGGCAGGAAAATGTTGCTGAACGCAACACGACAACAAAGCAGGCGCTGATGTCAGGGCCAACGTACAAACACACAAACAGGTAAACACGTCAGCACACACACATTCTCAAGTGACTTACCACCTCTCGCATTAATAGTGTCTGTGTGAGACTCATGATGTGTGTAAAAATCTCTGTAGGATGTAGGATGTGTAATATATAAACGGGAGGATTTCTTCTTTTTGTTTCACCCGTGTACTTAAACCCTTGACCTTGGAAGATAAATGTGAATAAGGAAACTTTAAATGAATGCAATGTAAATTCAAACCCAGCAAATACAAAAGCTTGGATTTTCCTACAGTGAGTGAATTAAACTTAAAAAAATTAAAAACCATATCTAACTATTAGAGGGAAAAAAACAATACAATATATTAATGCTACATTTTAAGTTCAACATTTGAAAAATGGATAAAAAATATTTTTTATAAATATATATATATTTTTTATTTTAATTATTTGAATTCTATTTATAATTTTTTTTTTGCTTTAACCTTTTTAACTCTAGATTTATTTATCTATTTATTTATCATGTTTAATTTATAAATAAAAATTGTTTAATTTAAATTATTTAAATTATATTTATTTATTAAAAAACATTTTTACATTACATAGCTCTAGATTTATTTATATTTATTTATAATTTCTTAATTCATAAATAAATAAATGTTAATTATTTTCATTTTATTTATTTATTAAAATACATTTTTAAAATGTTTGCTTTAACCATTTTAACTCTAGATGTATTTATTTGTTATTCATTACAATACATTTTAACATTTTGGTTTTAGCTTTATTTTAGCTCTAGATTTATTTATCAATTTATTTATATTTTATAAATTTATAAATAAATACATTTAAATTATTTATTTATTTATTGAAATACGTTTTTATATTTTTGCTTTAACCTTTTTAACTTATTTATTTATTCATTTATTTATTTATTGATTTATTACAATACATTTTAACATTTTTGTTTTACCTTTTTAGCCCTAGATTTATTCATCTATTTATTTATTAATTATTTATTTATTTTAATACATTTAAAAATACATATACATACAGAACAGAATCTTATGAAATTAAATATCAGAAATACCACTCACTTTGTGTGTGTGTGTGTGTGTGTGTGTGTGTGTGTGTGTGTGTGTGTGTGTGTTTGTGTAACCCTATGCACTATATCATAAAAATCTGTCCTGGTCAGAAGGTTAAAGACTATGGATGACAAATTAAAGGAAAACCCCATCATTCACTTGTCTACTTAGAGTGACAAATCACGGCAAATCGATAGAAAGCACTTCTGAAAGATCAGATGTATCCTAAATGTTTCTAACGGCAGATTTCTCCTCCAGGATGACTCCGCCCCCATCTACAGGACACCGGAGTTCAACGGTGTGATGATGATGAAAATGGTGTAAATCATGTGTTATGGCCGTGGGCTATACGTCTGTGGAAGATTAAGAACCATCATCATCATCATCATCATCAAAACACCAACTGATGGAATTCCTTTCAGAAGAATGGAGCTCATTTCTTCATCAGTGTTCAGTGATACTCAGGTGCTCTGAAGCTGGTAGCTTGTGTTGGTCCGACACCATACGAAAACATTTTGTTTTTCCTTTAATTTGTCATCCACCTGTATACAGAGATATTTTAGTTTTGCTGTGTTTATTGTCCAAGTTCAGAGTGGCCACGCTGATTTGACTTCACTTGCTGAACTCGGACTTGAGTGGATGGAGAGGTTGGGAATTCCGAGTTACAACCTTTGCAGCATTAATCCAATTGAGCCTCTTAGTCCAGTGCAGCTCACTTCAGAAGCTTTCCGTAATCAACAAATAATAGTACAGAGCCACTGAGACACTCTGAGCTGCAGAATTCCTGCAGTCTGATTGTACTGGATTGAAATGGGATTAGATTTGATTGTATGGCTTATCTTTTTTTTGTACTACCCCACAAAAAGGCTGTCTTCATTCCTCCTATTTCCACTCTGAAAGTGTGTGTGTGTGTGTGTGTGTGCATGCAGGCGTGTGTGTGTGAGTGTGTTTCAAAGCTGTTTAGCAGGTTAATCTCTTTCTGATCTGCTACAAATACATGGCTACAAACTGAGAAACAGGAGCTTGAAATCCATGCAAAGGAAGGAGGAGATTTGGGGTGAAAGAAAAAGTAAAGAGAAAAAGTAGTGCACTCTGTACATTGGGTGATGTGATTAGGACAGTCATAAATCTCCCTAAATTTTTATAAAAATATGTGTTTATTTTAAATAAAAAAATGTAATTGTGTGTTTTGATTTTACATGATTTTATATTTATTTATTTATTTATTTCAATTTATTTATTTATTTATTTATTATTAAAATAGATTTTGATATTTTTATCTTAGCTTTTTTAGATTTTTTATCATAGCTTATAGTTCTATATTTATTTATTTATTTATTTATCTATCTATTCATTTATTTATTATTAAAATACATTTTTATATTTTTATTTTAGCTTTTTTTAAGTTCTATATTTATTTATTTATCTATTTATTTATTTATTTATTATTAACATACATTTTGATATTTTTCTTTTAGCTTTTTTAGTTTTATATTTATTTATTTTTTATCAATTTTATTGTTTATTTATTATTAAAATAAATTTTTGTTTAAATTTGTTTGTTATATATTTATTTATATATTCATTATTAAAATGAAAATTTGATATTTTTATTTTAGCTTTTTTAAGTTCTATATTTATTTATTTATTTATTATAAAAAATTTTTATTTTTGTTGTAGCTTTTATTGTTCTATATTTATTTATTTATTTATTTATTTATTTATTTATATATCTAATGATCTATTTATTTATATACTTATTTATTATTAAATTGATATTTTTATTTTAGCTATTTTTCTATATTTATGTTTTATATATTTATTTATTATTAAAACACATTTTAATATTTTGTTTGAGCTTTTTTTATATTTTCTATATTTATTTCTTTATTTATGTATTTATTTTTCTATCACTAAAACAAATTTTTTTAGGCTCCAGATTTATTTATTTATTTATTTAATTATTGTTTATTTATTTATTTAATTCAAATACATTTTTAATATTTTTCTTTTAGCTTTTTAAGCTCTAAATTAATGAATTAATTTACATTTTAATATATTTAAATATACATATAGTTTAGAATCTGGATTTCCTGATCCGGTGGAGGGCAGCCATGTTCTTGTAATTATTTGTTTTTTCTCATTTCTAATGACATTTGTTTTGTATAAATTCTACATCAACACTTTTTTAAGCTAATATATAGAAATTATTTATTTTCTTTTTAAGTCTAGTGTTGAATAAAAAAATGACTGTCTTCTGATTCTGAGGGGGTATTTGTGTGTGTGTGTGTGTGTGTGTGTGTGTGTGTGTGTGTGTGTGTGTGGGTGTGTGTGAGTGTGTGTGTAGGAGAGACACTAGGCATTGTGAGAATACAGTATGGCGTCACCATGGTGAAGGAGGGTATAAAGCCTCGACGTTCCATCTGCTGCAACCCGGCCGAGTGCCCAGAACATGACACACACACACACACACACACACACACACACACACACACACACACACATATACACAGTTCCCTCTTTCTACATTAATGTCAGCACGTTATTGAATAAGTAAATCTGGTAAACTTGCGTTAACGGATACAACCATATTGGTCACACACACACACACACACACACACACACACACACACATACAAAACATCTCCCAAACATACCATTATTCCCAACACACCACATGGCAAGGTTAGGACAGTGAAAGATATGAAGGTTTTAAACTAGAAGCTGTAAAATATTGTAACAGCCCAGTTCTAATATTTACTGCAACGTAAACAGGTTTTATTTTTAACATTAAAGCGTTAATGCTTGTTTTATGTAACATTTCGTACGTATCACGTATCACACACGTCTGATAAAAATGAGCCTTCATTCCCTCCTTTTGCTGTTTTATGGTTATAAACGTGCTGCAGTCACAGTTCTCACCACTTCACTACATTATTACTAACATTTACATTATTAAACATCATCAGGGGCTAAAGACATGCTGGAACAAGTAGAACTATCTACTTCTGACATGAAAGAAGGTATGAGAAAACGTGACCTTGCTGTGACCTTGACCCTGTCTGGATCAATTCCAGAAACTAATCAGCTCATCTGCAGGTTACGGTAACATCTCCATATAAACCCAACACACAGTCAAACACTCGTTTCTGAGATATCGTGATAATAAGAAGCTCGGGTGGATGGACGGATGGACAGATGGGAGGATGGGTGGGTGGATGGATGGATGGATAGACGGATGGATGAAGACACAGAAGGGTGGATGGATGGATAGATCAATGGATGGACAGATGGATGGATGGATGGGATGGACAGATGGGAGGAATGAGAGACAGAAAGATGGATGGATAAATGGGTGGACAGACGGCAGGACGGAGAGACAGAAGGATGGAAGTATGGATGGATGGACAGATGGAAGGATGGAGAGACAGAAGGATGGAAGGATGGATGGGTGAATGAATGAATGGACAGATGGGAGGATGGTGAGACAGATGGATGGATGGATGGATGGATGGAAAGATGGAGAGACAGGAGCATGGATAGATGGATGGATGGATGGTAAGATGGAGAGACAGGAGGATGGATGGATGGGAAGATGGAGAGACAGGAGGATGGATGGATGGTAAGATGGAGAGACAGGAGGATGGATGGATGCAATGGACAAAAATGAATACATAATGATAACATACATACATAGAGTAATGCTAACATTTAGATGTGACACAAAAAGAATACAATTATAAATGATAATAAAATTATGTATTAATGCATTTTATTTATCTATTTGTTTGTTTGTTTGTTTACAGAAATCTGTTGTTTGCCTGGAGCTCAGGGAAAATGTGAGTTTGTTTTCCACTGAACTCTTACAGAACAGGGTCAGTTTCCATTTCACCTGTGCGCTACACAAAGATTAAAATAAGGCCCCACACACACGCACACACACACACACACACACACACACACGCACACACACACACACACACGCACAAACCACTGGCCACCGGAGCAGACAGGCGAGTGCAGAGAGAGTGTGTTTGACAGCTCATTACTCGCCCGTAAGCCACACAGATCATGGAGCGCAAACCCATCCCGCCGCTTTGTCGCTACACACACCGACAGGCTGTGTGTGTGTGTGTGTGTGTGTGTGTGTGTGTGTGTGTGTGCCTGCCTTGGGCGATTGTGTGAGACAGTGGGTCATGTCTGAGAGGGAGGGGGGCGACGGGGTAGTGTGACCCTGATGTCTACCATGGGGTTGGGTTTGAGCCGAGACACACACACACACACACACACACACACACACACACACACACACATTGATGCATCCACATGCTGAAGAATGTCAATATATGACACCTTATATACACTGTACTGTATATACTCACTACCTTACATAAAAAGGTAAATCAAAATAATCTGTAAAAGGGTCAGAAAATGATGTAGAAATGCTGGAACATTCTGAACACCTGGACCCCAAACCCAAACCTGTCAGACACTCCTGTGTTTGTGGAGACGCTCAGATACAAAACCTCACTGCTGTACAAAAGATTTTCCCTTAAAGTCGTAAAGACGTCAATGAACTGACATCGCTAGGAGGAGTAAGGAAAAGGTAGGAGAAAGAAGACAAAAAGGGGGGAACATGAGAAGAGAGAGAAAGAGAGAGAGGGAGGTAAGAGAGAGAGAGATAGAGAGAGA